>VFFE01007703.1:2188436-2327265 GCA_008921705.1 Burhinus oedicnemus
CCATATCCCTATATTCTAGCCCCTTATCCTTTTTATCAAGTAAACTATAGAAATATTTCTAATTCAGTCTTTGAATTACAGAAACAAAATAAATACAAAACCTGCTCTCAATTTAGGCTCCTAATTCCAGATAATTTTCTGGCTCTGTTCATTAAGCATGATCAATTTCAAGAAAAATCCTTCTTGTAGCTGCAAAGCATCCTCAAGTGTCTATTTACAATGGTCAAAAATTATAAATAAATCTTCAATTAAAAATAGTTTTGAACTTTGAGAGGCATTTCAGCATTTTTTTTAGTCTGGAAATAAGATAATAGTCTAAAATTAAGGGCAGAGTTAGTGGGGTGAAGAATATTTTATAAAGAAACTAATAAGCATTTTGGCTTTGCATGTTTTTGAATTATATTTCCAATTAAAAATGCACAGTGCTAAATCACATTACAAAGACAAATAGGAAAGTACAACTTCATTGTTGAAAACAATTTCCCTCCTATCAATCTGAGGATTCATGCATCAATATTGTAGATGAACTGTTAATTACAAAATCAATTAAAAAATTATTTCTAAAAACAGTCACGCGTCCTGGCTCTCAGGGGGGCAATTTGGGCAGAAGGTCTCATCTCACTAGGACCGCGCCAAATCACAAGTCGTCATCCACAAGTAAGCAAAAGCAATCTGGTTTTTCATTTTTCAGCGCGGCTGAGCCCAGCCTGAGATTGATCGTCACATATGGCCCCAGAAAACAAACTGTCAATACCTTGAATGCTGCAGAATTTGAACAAATAGCCGTCCGCCCATTCAAGCCACTCATTGCATCCCATTTAACAGATTTTATTGACAGTTTCCTTCTTGTAATTAAAGGGAAAACTACTGGCCAGCAACCAAGATAAAGTTCAAAGATAGGGTCAAAACAAAAGCAGATGGAGGGGCACGGTGTGACTGTCAATGGAACATAGCATCAGAGCATGTTATTGACACACAGGTATCTAATGATCGGCACGTCATTAAAGAGGGATCTATCGTGAACTTTATGCAAATGCTAAAAGGGTCTTAAGACCACAATAAAGCATTAAGGAGACACAAAAGGAAAAACAACAAAGCAGAAACGATTTTTACTTATCTGACAGTATTCACTGCTTCAGCACTTTTAAATTCAAATGCAGAAAAAAATTTCTTTCTGAGATTTTTAACCCTTGCTGCACAGGTAATAATTTTTATAGGAGCTTTCTCATAAATGCAGAGGACCCATAAGCTAAGGTGCGGTCCTTGTGAGATTAAATAAGAATTTCCTCCCTCCTCCCATATCCTGAGTTCACCCTATCAAATAAATCAGTAGTTGCCTTTAAAGAGAACACATATAGCATATTCTCATGCATCCTTTCTGTTCGTTTTAATTGCAGTGATTAGACTTGCTGGGATTATGGAATGAATTTAGGAGAATATCTATATTCATGTGAAAGGATCTTTGCCTGTAAAATACTCTCCAAATCATACAGTGCAGTATTCTCCACTCCTTAGGAACTTATTCCACAATTCTTAGAACCTGAAAGCTCTTCTTAGTTTGAACTGCTTTGTTTGTTGCCTTTTAGGCTAATGTCTGATTAGCAATTTCTTATTCTAAAACTGTGTTTAAAACAAGCATGCTGAAAGTATTATGGAGGAAAAAAAAAAAGTGACATATTAAAAATGTAGCAATCGTCATGCTACTCTGCCAACCTGAATTAGCAAGTGCTATAGCTTTGAGGGTGACAAACTCTTCTTTCTCCAGCTTCATGCTCTTGTATTTCTTTACCAGCTGCAGTATGGCATTGTTAAGGTCAAGAAGGCCTGCCAATTTGGATTGGTCTTCATCCATAATATAATCTTCAGCATATACGAGCTCATCCTCAAAAGAAAGTGACCGGTATACAACACCGAGAATCAAAATCTCCATCCAAGCACTCTGCAGAAGGCTCATCTGGTCAGCTAGAGACAAAGTGGAGAATCCTGAATAGGAAAAAAAAACAGGAAAAGTATTAAGCACTTTGGATTTGTCAGAAATCTGCTCCTCTTTTTGATTTATTTTTATATATATTGTGATAAAACATGTACGTACTCTATTATTCCCCCTTCTGCTTTTGTGCCTCTCCTCCCCATCATACTACAGGAAAGTAAATCAATATAACATAAAATGTTTTCTAATCAGCATATGAAGTTACAAACAAGTTGGAATTTACAGGCTCTTTCTGTAAGAATCATATTAATTTGGGGAGTACTGCAGTGATAGTCTGCAATTTGTATGATGTCTTCTTTGTTCTGAAATACTCATGCTTAGTTCTAAAACCTGATGCTGTGAAACAGGGATCTGATGACTCTGTCATCATTACCATAAACCAAGAAGGCTAATTTAGGAGAGAAAAAAAACCCCACTTTTTTAAAAGGGAAGATTTGATGTTTTAATAGAACTAAGGTGTTTATCACAAAGAGGAAAATTCTCTTTGAACTTTAACCTCAGGGGAAAGAGAAGTAACACCTACCCTCCTCAGAAAAGATGCTAATTACTCCCGCCTCTACTACACTTGCTGAAATAACAGGGTGGCATATTAAAGTGCCAACTGAGTAGCAGTCACACCATCCTTTTTCTGAGGGCAACTAAAAATTTAATAAATGCTTCTTAATGAATTTAACTTTTGCTCCTTTTTTTTTCTCCCCCCTGCTGTCTTTCCTAATAGGATCACTAAGGGCAAACATCTTTACTGTCTTACCTTTGCAGACTCTTGTTCACAGTACCTGTTAATTTATTATATCAAACTCCTAATATCCCAATCACATTAGGAGCTACAAAACAATAAGGGAGAGGAGGCGATTTTCCTGGCCTGTTGGTGAAAGGCAGTAGTTTGCCAGTTGGCACCATCAACCACAAGTACTTAATAAAATCATCAAAGGGGATTAGTCAAGCTTTTCTTAAAGGGTCTTAAGACATGTCTGAGGCTTTCATTTAGTTGTTTATGGAGCTGCTTACATGTCCTTTGACAGGGTTCCCGCTGTAAGAACATTCCTTTTGGCGTTCAATTACACTTAAATGCATTTTTCTGTTTTGAAAGTCGAGAGTTACAGTCAAGCAGGAATATATCATAAACAAGCAAATCTGCAAGGCATCTACTCCAAACAAGATTTTCTCTATAAGCACTAAGCAGCAAAACTAATACAATAAAAAAGAAAACCCCACATCCAAACCACCAGGCATCCATAAAAAACGAAACATAAAACTGGCTGCATGCTTGCTCTCTCTCATTTTTCTCCCCCTCCTTATTTGTTTTCATTTTCTCTTAGTGTCTTTCGAGTCTTGTGATAGAACTGTAGCTCTCTGGCTTCAAAAAAAAACCAACAAAAACTGAGCCAACAACAACAGGAAACCCTTGAAAAGGTGACAATGGAAAATAACACATCTGCAATTAAAAAAAAAAGAGGGAAATGGAGAAGAAATAATCATTTGAAAGGTTATAGGGAGGAATTCATGATTTCAATTAGCTTCAACATTTCTGTTCCTTCCCATCTTTCAAGAACCAGTTTTTCTGCAGTAGCAGATGGACAGAGAACGTAGCCTGCAGCACCGTCCTGTGACAGCCCCATTCTCCCTCCCAGACACTGCTGTTAGTAAATAGATTTACACATTCTCCAATCTCCACACATCTTTCTGCCGAATAATTAAAAGCAGGATGATTAGTTTATTGAGTGGAAGGAGGAACTTTTTTATTGAGGTCCATCCACGATTTTATCAGGGCCAGCACTTTTACGGTTGTCATGAGGGTGCAGGCATCCAATTTTTCTTATCTGCCTGATTAATACAAACGCTGTTTCAGGACGCATTAATTAACAGATACAAATCTACGTTCTCATGGAAGGATCAATACAGAGAAGAAAAGAGGCATCAATGTGAATTTAGTGCTGATGATGGAGAAGGCACTCTATTGACATTTACGTGCATAGAAACTTTAAAGTTGCAGTGGAGCCCTTTTGTCCCTGTGATTTACAAATTAACAATTTTTCAGGTATAACAATGTTTCACACACTTCTGAGGAGTTTAATTAAGCAAAAGGCAATAAAATCAGTTTTGATTAAAAAAGAGTTTAACCTGCAATTTCTCTCTGTTCTTTTTTTTTCCTGAAAACTCCCAGCATCCTTCTTTTATTTACTTACCTATTTTAGTACAGGTTTGGGGTTTGGTTTTTTTTGTTTTAGTTTGGTTTTGTTTTTTGTTTTTTTAAATAAATAATGCTATGTTTCAATAACATTTATTGTGTGCCACAGTCAAAGGAAATTACATATGCCCTTTGAGGGGGAAAAATGAGATGTTGCCTATAATTTATTGTACCGCACTCTTGAAAAATCTGCCTTCTGGTGCAGTAAATATACTAATTGTTTTTACATGAAACACAAAAAAATCAGACGAATTTTTTTACATTATAGAAAGACCGGCAAATATAAACCACACTGTTCTGCTCTCCAATAATAAATCAAATAAACATGATTATTTTCTTCCTGATCGAAGGAACTTTCCCTTGAAAGCCTGCTCAGTGAAAGCATGTTTTAACTTTTAAAGGCATCCCTTTTGGGAATGTAAAACTGCATCAAGTTGTAATTAATGTGGTTTTGTTTTGTTCTGATTTTTCAGAAAATGTGAAAGCATCCAGCATGTCTTTTGTATCACACCAATGCCCTTTTAATAGCTGTTCAGCAAGGCACAGTTACAAGAGAGATTACACAGGCATATGTATTTACATACACAGATTTATTTTTAATTGTTTGGAGGATGTTATACTTATTTCACACCAAACTGTGCTCTGATTCTCTGAGTTTTTGTTATATGACTCCTCTACATCAGCCACGTTCTGTGACAAGTGGACATGCTCTATTTTAAAACCTAACTACTTAAAAAAAAGTCTCCAAATTAGACATAAAAACACTTCCAGCTCTCTGGACCGAGTGTAGCCTTCCCAGTCACAACTGTAAGCTCTTTCCAAAGCGCCCTGAGGTGCTGCATGACAGCATGGTTTTGAACTTTGTCGTGCACTGTGTGGCTCCTTAATCCTTAAGAGTCTTGCAGGTCACCGTTTCAAATGTAGAAATGCATAATGGCTTTTTAAAAAACAATGTTGTGTACCTTTTTCCCCTTTAGCATGTACCATATTGGTGACAACTTTGATCTCTCTCCATCTCCCCTCCCCAAGTCACTGCCATTTAATGTATCTCAGGCATTTGCTAGCAGAATGACTCTGTACCTTGACCTGCAGTTAAATAGCATGTTTATCTGCGATACAGCGTGCTCCAAATAAACCAGATGACAGTTTGCAATAACGTCGTTTGGAAGGATTGAAAGGCTTCTCAAGAGTCAGGTACCCCTGAGGTAAGAAGCTTGAAGGAAGCATGTTTTGTGCCAACCCTCCTGCCATCTTCTACTAGACGCTCTTGTGCTTGACAATGATGCCATGGGCACTTGTCAAGTTTTTTTTTCTCTTTTTGCCTAGCAAACTGATGCACTTTGCAGTCAACTTACAAAAAAGGCTAAGCATTTGAAAGTGTGAAGGGCAAAAAATATCTGACGGCTAGTCTTCAAAAATACACTTTCATTTCAGAAAGCATAAATGTTTATTTCCTGAGCTGAGTGTTGACAGAAATAGGCTGCAGCGCAGGCATATGAATTTAACCCCTGGTAGGCATTCTTTTCAGTGCCGTTTTTATGTGGCTGAATGCAAGCACTGTAAATCTACAGGGTGTCTCGTAATATCACTTAACAATAGCATTGATTTGCTGGTTACAGATTTTCTTCCTTCCTTTTTTTCCTTTCTTTCTCCTCCTTTCAGGGACTGTAGTGTTTCTTCAGCTAAAAATAGATACTTTTCCACAAACAGCATATCACACTCAAATTGTAATTATGCCGTAATGACTCACTGAGATCACCGAGTGTGGATTGAGAAAAGGTTGATTGAGCAGCTGAACATACGCTTGTTTTTTTTTCCTTTTGCATACCAGTAAACCCAAGCTCAAAGGAAGCCGAAATAAATAGGTAAAAAGACCTTAGCATTTTCATTATAGGAACAACCGGTGGCGAGCTGCCTGCGCTCTGCAGCACTCAGCACTCCAAGCCAGCTCCAAACCCAGTTCAGAGCCTCTGTTTAAACCACAGATCTTTTCAAATATCAGCACATGCACTACTTGCTCTCTATTTCACATTGCACACAGCTCCATGCTAAGCAGGGTAAATCTTTTATATTCCTGAAGACCCTTTCCTCTACTTCATTAAGATGGACTTCATGGACACTAACTCACTAGGGGCTAGAGTGAAGCAGCTGCAGATGGTCAAGTGCCAAAGTAAGATCTGTGCCTTGCACACAGCACTCCGAGAACTATTGGACAAAAAAAGACAGCGGCTGGACTTATCCCTACCATTATTTTCAGCCTTAAATATTTGATGCGATGCCTAAATCGGGCTACTCTGCCTTGAATCCTAGTTTATTTCACTTCGCAGGGAATGAACTTCCCATCCTCTCTGTTACGTGTTTAGAAATGCAAATATCTGATCAAACCAGGTATGAAATTGCTGGCAAATCAGAGAGTTGCTCGCTTTTTCTGATAATCAACTCCCATTTATTTTACCAGTTGTTTTTGTGATTGTTAGTTTTATGAGTAAAATACTCCTCTTGCTTGCCCTGGGTTGTACTTCAAATATCTTCATTTACATTTTGTGTAATCAAACCTGTGCTTGAAAATGACATGTTCACTAGTGTGTTGCAGATTCAATATATTTACACAGTTGAAATATCAGAGTTGGATTTTTAAATTATTTACACTTAATTTTGATAGATTAACTTCCTTCGAAACATTTTTTTATGAGTACTGATGTCTCCAGTGCAATTTCCTTATTTCAAAAAATGTTGCATAGTCACCGCTGGCTAAAGAACAAACTGATATGGTAAATGCTTTTTAAAAAAACTTTTCTTTCAGCCCAGATTACTTTATTTAGAGAGTGTGTGAGCTCACGGTCATATGACAAAGAGTGGGCCAAAGGCTTATCCCAGCTGCACAAGAGTGAATGTAAAGAAACTCCACTCCATTTCAAGATCAGACTCAGGTCCAGTGCGCTCTCGGACGTACAGCTGTCACTCTGCCCTCCTCTCCCTTCCTGGCAAGCACTCAGCGCTTGCCTGGATCCATCATACAACTTCAGCCGGCTTCCAGGGATGTAAACAAAGGCCAGGGAAATTTCAGCAGTGAAATTTCTGCTACAGCTACATAATGTTTTCTAGACATCATTACGGTATTTGCTGAAGGAAACCTTCATAGCCTGACTGCCACTTAACATTATCCTCTCAGAAATCCAAGGAAGAGGATGGCATGATTCATTTTTTTAGGGTACATCTAGGGCTGAATCTCCCACACAGATCTGAATTAAGGGATCCTTTTCATTTTATTAATCCAAGAAAAAACAGATTTAATTGCATTTCAAAATACTCTGTAGTCTAAAAAGATATATCAAGACCCACAAACATTTCAGCTGTTATGAAAACCATTAAACAGAAGGACAGTGCTCTCACTAATCACCAAACATATTTCACAGATTATGGATGAAATTTGGTGAAAGCTGGAACAGAAACAGATACAACTTATTATGCCAGGGCAAACCCACTATTTCAGTTTTTTTCTTTTTCTTTTTTTTTTTTTTATACCCATTTGCTCACGGATCCCCTGGTCAAAGGGCTAATAACTTCATGTGATGCTATAGCAAGCTAAAATTTAAGTACAAATGAGGATTTTCATGTGAAAGGTGTCAGCTCATGAAACAAAAACTACAGGTATTTGCCCAAACTTGAAAATCACAAATCACGTCCCAAAGCACAAACTACAACTGACCAGAAATACAGCCAAAGGCTCAATTTACATGATTTGCTGGATTCACCTTCCAAGATATTTAGAACTGATGTGCTCCAATTAAAGTTATGTTTAGAAATCAGTTTCATCCAACAACTTTCTTACAGTAAAACTACTGTCCTTCCCAAGTGATGCTTTGCTATACAGCATCTCCTTTTGCCCCTACAGCAGCGCACTGCGAAAGCAGCACCAGGGCTCTGTTGTGAGCGGCGCACTCTGCACTACGAGTTGTGACTGCCATCTGTTAGCTGTGCACCCACAGGAGAGGGACGATCAGATTGCATACACAGAGGTGCCCAAGAATTACCCTGACTCAAGTGCAAAAAGCAAAATGCATTTGGAGAGCGCTGGGATGTCTTCAGCCAAGCCCATGCACCTTCTTGGGTTTTACTTAAATGTGTTTGTATTCCTAACTCTTGCTGTCCAAGTTCTTATAAAATATACATGGTTTTTTTATAACACGAAAAAATGTCTATGATAAGCACTTTTTCACTAACGCCTACCAGTAAGACAGAAAACGCGACACAAAGCACTAAGAAACCCGTCACTTGTATCATGACGCTACTTTCATCTCACTGAAACAACAGCAGAGAGATGGCACGGCAATAAAAATGCATTCACACTGCATGTCCCTCTCAATCCATTACGAACAATGGATTCTCACTAAGCAAATATTCGCTTGTCAGAAGTATTTGCAACACTGGATTCATTCAGCAGGACTAAGTAAGTGAAGTTCACAGCAATTTAAAAGCAGCAAATTAGACATTTACAAACAGTGGAGATGCTGCTTGTCTGGCGTGACCTTTCACTCAAGCTATACAAAAAGGTGTTAATGTAATTTAAATACCAGTTAGAAATATTTCTGGTTTGTCTTTTACCCTGTGAAACCTTACATGATAACACTAAACAGGAGCAATTTAAGCTTGTCATTTCTTCCCAGGGTAAGATGCATATAGTGAGATGTAACTCACTATAGTTCAAATTGATTTCAGTACTTAAATCAGACACCCCTCTCTAACCACCCAAATATTTTTAGGCAGCTACTTTTAAATTTCTTATTTCTTGCTACAGCACAAGTTCTTGTGAGCTGCTTCTTTAGCAATGGTAATTGAAAGGAGCTGGAAAATGTGACTGATTAAGAATGTCTCCCTGACTTCACATAACCACCTTCAGTTGCTAATACTCTGCAGTGAAACATTAAAGATGAAAAAAACTGGTAAGTCACCCTTGCTTCAGGATAGATCTGCTAAGACCTCCATGTATGGAGTACTTTATAATGGCATTTCTGGAAACATGTGGTTTGAAGTACTGTACTCTTTATTTCCTGTAATTTTCATTTCACATCTGATTATTTCAGTATTCACTGAGAAAAAGGAAAATATAAGACAATAGATTTAAACAGATTAATACCTGATTTTCCCTTTGGGCTGGTTTTACCACTGGAACTTCCACAATTTTAAATAGCTTTACTGCAAACTCATACCAACCTTATATTAAAAAGAAGGCAGGCCAAACACTTAAATTTCGATCTATCACTAGATGCTCTGAGAACAGAGGAAGACTTGATAAGTAGTGAACTGCTTTCTTTTTTTTTTTTTCTGTACCTTAAGAGAGTTGGCAGTCCTTCTGCATTACCTTCTCTGCAGCGAGGTTTTGAATTCTAACATACAGACAATGAAAAAGTTTAAAAATTCAGACTAGCAGTCCAATATGGTCGAATGTAACTGTAGGTCTCCTTTAAGGTCAGCAGTATGAACTTGCATATTCCTGAGTGTAATCTTTTTAATGCACTACATATGTGATCTGATCTGCTTATTTAAAGTTAACTCTTGCAGTTCTTTAAATTGTAACCTTTGAACATGGTTTGGTTAGACAATGGGGTTTTTTTTGTCCTCTTATTGAAGATAGCAGAGGCAGATGACATGACATGGAGTTCTCCTAAAACCATCTTTGCCCCTTGACTTGAAAAGTCTGTGGCTGGGGTACAGCATTTCATATAAAATCTGCTTTTTAAAACGTCTGGCGTATTTTGTGGTATCACCTGTGTGCCCAGAAATTTGCATGGGACATAATGGAGCAGGATTGTATCCCTGACTGTTTTCTTTCACTAAGCCTATATGAAAAAAGGCCAATCACATTTTCAACATAAATATTGATTTCACACAAATTTTCCTTCAATCTGTTGTGGGTGTATATATTCAAGTATGGGTACACTAAAGCCAGATTTCTGGGTGAAAAATAAGAACTACATTCTGTCATTAGTAAAGTGACTGTAGATGAAAAACAACAAGTATCATGAATAGGGGTGGATCTCTCTTCAAAGTCCAATCCAGAAAATGGTTAACACAGTTCAGCTTAGAAAAGTCATCACTATACGTGTATATCCTGTGTGTGGTATGCCTCACCTAGATCCTTCAAAGAGTTCAGCTAGCAGAAATGAAAGTACAATCACACATAACTAAGCAAAAAGAGTCTGCCCTTTCCCCCCTTTTTAAAAAAAAAAATTATTGAACTAAACAAAATAAAAAACCCCCACAAACTTGAGAGAGGAACCTAACTAAACTGATGTCGTCAATCAGCATTAGGTCAGGTACTGCTCACTTCAATCTCTGTACGCATCAGCCCAACAATTGCACACACAGACTGGGAATATCAAGAAATTCTTCAGGCTTCTTCAGCCTGGTGCACATTAGGCTCCAAAACCAAGTTTGTTGGATTACTTTATATCAGTTGGGTTTTTTTTCACAGAAAGGAGGGATTTCTTGTGCATTTAATATGTGTTGCCTTTTATTAATAACATCTACGAGTCTGCTTTGAGAGCGCTTTTCCTCAAAGAGTGCTGGGTCACTGCTGTTTGCCTTTTGCTCCCCTGGGGAAGCCACCAGTCATTTCCTCACTGAGAGCTGTGGCAATCCCTGCTCCCTCCATCCTTCCATCAGGCAAAGTCAGGTTTCCAGGAATTCCCCAATCATGTTAATAATATGAATCCAATACTGGAATGTATTAACATATGGAGACAACCATGCCTACTATCCAATCAACATATCTGTGTTAACCCTGTAGGTGCTAAGCTAGCGCAAGTCTCTTTCCATAGTCAAACCAAAAACTTCAGGTTGCAAAATTTTGGGTAAACACACTCTTTCACTTTCTGGCAGGAAAAGGACAGCTCAGAACACTGTCCTACACATCTACCTTCTGCTTCTCAATTCTTAAAAATTTTCTACTGGTTAGTTGGTTTTCTTAATGTGCTGCAGATGCCAAAAAATTCATATGATGTTTATAGTCTCCCTGGTTTGGAGAGAGTCACACGTGTTCTCCTACGTGAATGGGAAATTTCTAGATTACCTAGTTGAGTGTATATGTACCATTAAGATCATCTCTGGAGGCTGTGTCTTAAGTCTACAACAGTCCACACACTGGAAAAAAAAAAAAAAAAAAGAGAAGAAAAAAGAAAAAAAAAAAGGAAGCTGCCTGATTCTAATACACCTAATTAGCCATCGGCAGACTCTTAATTGCATACATTAGGATGATTCCATAGTGGAGATTAATTCTAAATATACCCAAGCAGCTGGTTAAGATGCCATGGATTACAGTGTGGACTGTACTTTTCCACTTAATTAGATATCAAAATTAAGCAGCAACAAGCATTTTGACATAACGGGGATCAAGCCGCCGCTTGGCATCCCAGAGCTGCACTAAAGTGACCGCTAAACAGAGCCGCACAGATGGAGAGATATTAAATGTCGCACTGGAAAGTAATTTCAAATAATAAAATATCAATATTTACATTTTAATTACCCCTACTGAGAGCCGCTCTGTCATTTTCACTATTGCCGACGCAGCAAGGGGTAGTGGAATGACATTGCGGCTCTGACTGCAATGACTATTTTGTTTCCATTAAAGAATGACAAGTGTTTTAGAGGCAGTGACACCCAGTGTGTGAACAAGAATGACAGCAGATCAGAAAATTCCTATTAAGGGAATAAATGACTCAACAAGAGAATTTACTTCAAGCAGCCGGCTCCTCCTTGAAACACATAATCCTTTCTAAATTTTCTGCAGAAAGTTTATTATTAGAGGTGCCTCGGGGAAACCTTAGCTTCTCATAAAATATTTAGAATGACAGGACCTTACATGATGACCGGTCAATTTGAAAACAGTAATACTCAATGCTCATCCTATCTAAGAGTTATATCGAGAGTTTGTATGAATCAAAATAGTTTGAGAGGGGAAAAAAAGCATGTAGTGAAAAGGAGATTCCTTCCCATAAGACCTGAAAGTTTTGACAGGGTTATTTTTGCTGTCTTTTCATCAGTTTTACTACCATTGGCACAGTGAGTACTCCACACCCCATCTGGATCACAATTTGCTGGCCTTCAGAATTACACCCAGCGACTGATCACAACAAGTAATGTGTACACGGACAGGTTCCAGCCTCCTGTTTCTCCCTCCGTATTCCTCGCACATATATAAACACTTTGTCTTTCAGTATGTACATCAGAAACCCATGAGACACCTTTGCAGCGCCTTAGGAATCTAATTACTTCTGATCAGGTCCGAGGGTCAATCTCATGGAAAATATTATATTACATCTGACATGCTGCATTTACAAAGAAGAAAAGAAAGGAAGAAAAATATCAAAACAGTGAAGAAAAAAAAAGTCTTCCTTGGGGATGTCTGTCAAACTGCAGAGATCTTCAAAGAATTTCAATGGCCTCAGACACGAGAAAGTGTGTAAGAGAAAATACTTGGTCAGTACACCCCAATATGCAGCTAAGTGACCCTCCTAAGTCATGGCATGCATTTATTTAATAATGTGCAGAGCTCAACTTCTATAAATGTGACAAATGGCTAGAACAGAACACAGGGGAAAAAAGGCATGAAAATTTTTACAGAACGGAAAAGGAACAGCTTTATGGCAGTGACTATTGCAGGAGTTTTAGAACCAGCTTTGACATTAAGAATTAGCAGTAAAGTACAAAAACGTTACTCTGACATTAACTGCTTAACTAGTTGATCTTCTTTTTCTTGTCTTTTTTCTTCCCTTCTTTTTTTTTCCTTTTTTTTAAAGTACCCAGGAAGTACTTCTTAAGCATCCCTAATGCTTTCAGGACAAGACACTTCCCCATTTCTCAGCCACTAGCACCTTTTAATTTCTGAAAGAGCCACGGTTGAAAATCTTAATTAATTGTTCCATACTGCTTCAGGATCATTATGCAATGTAATAAAGGCCGTGTAATTATGAAATTTTACAGCCATTACCAAGGCTGATGGCTCGTATTTCATCCTCAGCTGGACCCAATGGCTTTTAGCCACTCAGCTCCCCTTTGATGAACTACAGACAGATCTATCAGGCCCAAACAATATCCAGGCAAGGCGGCTATAATAGCTACCTACAGATGAAGCCATAGATAAAGATAAACTATAAATCTACACACAAATGCAGGCACATTGCCTCAGGATGACAGAGGGGAGAGGATGAGACACTTGGGAAAGCTGGCGGCTTGCAGAAAGGCAACCTTCTCTCTCTCTCTTATTCAGTTTGGAATTTGTTTGGTTTGTTAAACACGAAAAACCCTCTCATACCTCTCAAAAAAAATAACGTATTTTTTAAGGACTATGCATTTTCTATGGAAGGCAAGGGGTCACTTTATCCATCTATTAAATTTGACAAAGGGGATCTATATGGACAAATCAACTCATCATCCAAATGAAGAATCGTAGTCAACAAGTTTGCAAATCATATTCTTAAAAGTGAATCCAGGTCACACGCTTCTGAGACTGAAAAAAGGAAAACATCCCTGATTTCCAAATGCATTATCCTGAGCAGATGCACAGAGGTGAAGTTAGATGATAGGCTTTCACCGGAGGCAGCACCGGAGATGCAATTTCATGCAACATTGTCCTACATAATTTTATTTTCAGTTTGAAAATGAAAATACTTCTCAAAATTCAGGGCAAGTTAAAGGAACAAGGGGATTATATATGATCTTGGTACCTGCATCACCAGAATGTACTTTATGGAGGTGACCTCCATCAACGCCCTCTTTAATTTAAGACAGAGGGCCTTCCCAGTATGTATTGTTAGTCCCTCCAGAGTGAGACAAGGCTGACTAAATGATCTCTAGGTGAGAAAGAGATGGAGAGCTGCAGCATCCTGACCAACTCTGAAGAGTCCAGGGAAAAGTGTGAAAACATTAGCTTGAAAACTGCATCTATTAGTACCCCTTCCAGTAGTCTACGGTTAGTTGTGAAGCTGATGTCATGCTCGTGGCTGAGGCTAAACACACCTCAGAAGACAAGAAAAGTTAAAAGGAAAACATCAACAGTACCTTCTGATTTCCAATATTAATGACAGAATGGCTCAGCCCTTTCCAAAGAAAATATGACAGATTTAGAGGAGGTTCAGAGAAAGTAAAGCAGAACAATGACCTGGGAAAACTCTTACGAAACTAGACTCAGAAAGCAGTAATTGTTTTCTTCAAAATAGTGATGTATTGGAGAATGCAATAAAAGTATATATAAATTAATGGTATAAAAAAATATGTCTAAAGCTTTTATTCTCCTTATCTCAGAGCAAGTGTCATTACAGTGAAACGCAGGAAATTCAAAACAGAAGGAAGGAGGGAAACTCTTCATTCACAGAGTAGCTGGACTGGGGAACTCCTTGCCAAAGGATGTCATTGAAGCCAAGAACTCAGAGAGGGAGCCGATGCTTACATGGGCAGCCAGAACAGCTCCTGGTATAATACTCCAAATCCAAATTAAAAGAACAAGGACATTTTTCTTCCTTATTTAGTCTAATGTCTAAGCATAAGGAATTAGAAAATGTTTTCCTGAGGCTTCTGCCTACTATGGGGTCCACGTCTCTTCCCCCAAGGCTGATCACCGCTGAAGACAGTAAAGAATATGTTGAGAACCTACAGCATTCAGTTCCTAGTTTCCTAAAAACTGGAGCCTCAGAATTTGGGCTGCTGTTCTTTGAGGTGTTTGGAGCCTACTCCTACAATTAGAGTTCAGAACAGAACAGCTTAGAGAGATGTGCCCCAGGCAAAAAATTTCAAAATCACAGCAACTGAGCTCTCACTCTGGAGCTGCTACTGTAGAAAGATGAAAATAACAGATACAGAAGAGCCACAGTGTTATCATATACATAAAAGCAGCCAGGTATACGTATAAGTGTGTGTTTGCATAAGCTTGTGTATGCATATATTTGTACTAAGCAAACTCAGGGTATTCTAAAAGCTACCGAAATGAATAAGGATCACCTGCTCATTAACTTGTACTCTTTGCTTATTAAAGACGTATTTTTTTTTTAATACAAAAAACCGTTGTGCTGAAGGACAAAATAATAATGTGATATACGCAGGTCAGATCAGAGAAGTATTTCCTGAAACAGGGAACAGAGTCACAAAGGGTCACTGGTTAACAAAGCTGCAAGTGAAGACAGGCAAGGGAATGTGTGATTCAGGTTCTTCCAGCTTAATGCTGAGGATGCTTGATATATGGTCTTTTAAGGACGACTATCTGCTGTTAACATGCTTTATTGAAACTGCACGTATGGTGGGTATTCACTGTACATGGTGTGAATTGATCTATTCCTTGCAGTGTATGTGGAAGCATCGTAAACATTTTTAAGGGGGGGGGAGCCAAATCCAAATGGAAAGCTTTAAGCATATACAGTACATTAGAACATCTAAAATACTAGACTATACAGACACCGCTAGGCTCTGATTCCTGGACAGCATTTTAAATTGCCTTCTTATGCTCTAATAAGTTACCAGAATTCAGTGAAGACCTCAGCTAAAGCATGGACTATGAAAATTGAGAAGACTGGATGTAGACGAAAAAACTGGCAGATCTTTTACCTCCTCCACTTCCCATCTAGTTGACTCATATTTACCCAAATTAGCAACAACCTCATGGATAAGCTCTGTAGCTTCACCTCTTTTTATCCTCTCAATCACTCCTATCGGTAGGATGAAAAGCAGATACAAACGTACTCAGCAGGAGCATTTTTCAGAGGAAGAACTTCAAGATGTAAATGCAAAGATGTTATTTCTACTTCTGTCGGAGGCAGTAATATCAGTTTGCTACATCAGTCTAATAAAAATAATGACAATAATGTGAGAAAACACATATATACCACCCTACAATTTTTATTCTACAAAATAACTGCATGAATTTTTACTCTATTTGGTAAATTTCCAGTCTGTCAGAGAATGCATATCAGTATTCCATAATGTAAGGTTATGGCTATGATTTTAATTAAGTACAGCAAAGAATTATATGCTGGTCAGAAAGTTAGGCTGTTAATTTGTGGTTTACTGCAAACTGCCTTGAAACAGAACTGGCTCAGGCATAGTGAGACAATGTTTATTTTCACCAAATATGGATTACTGCAAAAAAATTACACATATTTTGTGAAAGACTTTCATTTCAGTACTGGGCTTAAACATTTTTATTCTTCAAGTGATCCTGTTTTTTTTTTAAAAAAACTTAATAAACAGTTGCATGCAGCTTACAGATCAGTATAAAGTGTTTTTAAGGAATCTGTTTTAGAGAACACATAAAGGAGAGTTTTTGCTAAGTCTCTAAAAAACCTAACTGCAATAAGACCATACTTGGACACAGAAAGATATCAGCATAAGTACAGACAAAAAGTGGAAGGGAAATGGGGGCATAATTATATGTTTTCTCTTTCAAGATTCACAAAACGTGGCACAAATCTGTAGCTGCTATAATGCATGCCATGCTTTACACTGATTTTCTACACTTGGTATTCCCTAGCTGAATTGTTTCTGAAGTCTATGGTGATTTTTTTCCACAGCAAATCAGCAGTTTTTCAAGAGGTCTCTGTGCAACCCAGGAGTATGACATTTACTAATGTGTTGAGATTCAGGGATTCTCCTTTGTAGAAGCCAACACTAATAAGAAAGATATGGTTCAGTATCCTGGGTATTCTTCCCAGTTTTATTAATTAGATGGAAAGCTTCTCCCTCTGGAATACTGCAAGGTATTTATTAACACTTCAGCCCACAAACGAGAGTAAATTTACAGTAGTGGAGGTAACTGTTAGATACACCAGCTCTTGTTATCAACTTGGCAGGGATAAGGAAAAAAAACCCAGAGGTTTAGATTATGATCTTTCTCATGATATTTTAATTGTGCTTCTTAATCTGCTAAATTAAAAACTATAGTACAATCTTATTCAGATCACTGACAAAAAAAGATCATATCAATTTGCAACAAAATGTATGAATGCTCCTATCTCTTTTAATTATACAGAGAATTTAAGAGTCATATTCAATATGGCCACAGAGTGACTAAGATACAAACTCTTTCTTTTACAGCTGTGCGATCTTATCCCTCAGCACCTTCGCATTTTATTTCAAGTCTCCCATCTTTTAATGCACAGATACCCTTCCCGAGCTGATCTTTAATATCACCACCTTCTTTCTCTTCTTTCACATTCAGTACTATGAGCTACTCCCACTGCTATGTCTTAGCAAACTGGTGACTGATAATGACCAGGCAGGCAGTCAATAATCTCTCTGTTACTTATGCGCTTTACAAAAGAAGCATTAGGTATGCTCAGAGGTACTTCGCATAACCACATTTCTCTCACCATTGCTTTCAGCTTTCCCTTTCTTTTCATTCTCCTGTCAGACCCTCTTACTCCTTTTGGGCACCAGTAGGTCAATTTAAAGCATCACCAGTGATGCCGTGTCCTTACCTGGTGCACACTAATTTACCTACGTGTTTTTTTCACTATGTAGCTCTCAGTGCTCCGGAAAGCCTAATCTGGATTACAACATGAGAGTTGGGCTTTCTCTTGCATTCCTTACCCTATGCCGTACATTCTTGCAACCACGAAGTGTTGGGCTCTGCCATCTGGTATTTGGACACATTTGTCAATAGTTTTAGAAATCACACAGAAAGCATGTTGTGCTTTGTGTGGATGTGCCATTAGAGAGACCTGAAACGTAATTTTTATGTTCTAATACTGCTAGATCATTTTTTGTTTATTTGGCTTTCTTCTTGTCCCATGATTTGCTTTCAAATGCCTGTTTCCTGCTGACCCTTCTTTATGGTGACCAGCCACTCACTACGGCTTTCCTTATGTACTTTTTCTACTCTTATCAGTGATATGAGAAGGAACGAGGTGAGAATTTCCTCACGTGTTCTGTCAAAACATCATGTTTGCTGGGGTCTCCAAGCAATGCTGGGTACCAAGGCCAAATCAGCACCGACTCAGTGATGTTTGTGCAAGAATAGCTATGAGCGATGTCTCCAAAAGCTCGTTTGTAATAATTCACTGCTGCTGTGATTGGATTTGTAATAGAGCTCTAGTTGAAACATTCTCACTATGTATTTATATTTTCATTCCTTCAGTATCAAAGTAACAATTAGATTGACAACGGATCCCACTTAGCTATCCTGACTGCACAGGGCATACGTCATTTATAGCTGGCACTTACCAAA
Source organism: Burhinus oedicnemus (assembly GCA_008921705.1). Lineage (NCBI taxonomy): Eukaryota > Metazoa > Chordata > Aves > Charadriiformes > Burhinidae > Burhinus > Burhinus oedicnemus. The sequence goes on from VFFE01007703.1 coordinate 2,206,827, forward strand.
TACACCCTTGTCAAACAGCTAACTAACTTACTAAAATCAGCAGTTTTCAGGAGTGTGTCATAGGTGATATTGGAGGCATAGAAGAAGCGTGAGGTGTGTATATATATATATAGGAAGAATACGAGAAAGACAATTTAGTCTCCCAAATCTACCACTGACTTTCTCTGTGATTCTGTTGGAGATGCTTAATCCCCTTCTGTCTCACAGTCTTTCTGTGCAAGTTACGGATATATATATTAATTCACAGGGCTGCTGTGCTATTTTATTCCTTTAATGGTTGAAAACAACAACGAATATTTTCATGAAAAAAAGGTCTACAAAGTATATTCAATGTTCTTGAAAAGTATATGAAATGGATGAAGGGATAAACTGGCTAAAATGTTTAGAGAAGAATAGATAAGCTCTAGACCATAGTATATAAAAGAAATAAACCGGTGATGCATTGTGCTCACATCTTTCAATCCTAGCATGCTGTGAATCATATTTAATGTTTTAAATGTACAGCTCTCAAAGGACTCCCAAAATTGGAGGGATAAATCACAGTTTCACCGTAAGGAAGTTAAATGATTTGCCCAAGGTCATATGGTAAGTCAGTGTCAGAGTCAAGAACGGGACTTAGCCTTCAGCTTCTAGTGTTGGGCTGTCTCTATGGATTATGGCAGATCTTTATGTCTGGCTTGAACTAAAGCCCTCTGAGGCCAATGGAAAGAGTCCTGCTCACATCAATAGCCTCTGAATCAAGCTCACATAATGAAACAGTTTCATGTTTTCTCATACTTTGCCTGCTAGCCAATCGTCAGAAAAAGACCAGACAAACATAAAAGATGAAGTTTAAATTGAGCAGGACAACTGAGTTTGAGATGGCTTCTACTAAGGTGACCGTTTTTTCCTTCCATGTATTTCTATGGATGCAGGACTATGCCCACAGAATGAACGCGTTTTGCACTGTATTAAGATGAACACAAAGTAAAACTAGGATCTTAACCACATAGTGCTGACTTTATAACAGAGTAAGAGGGTCAAGAGCACTAGTGTTATAAAACTGTAAACAGACATTGATATTATACTGTATGTATGAAAATGCATAAAAAACATTTAATTAACTCTAGGTTGTGACACAGACTGACATTTCAAAACAGAAATTTCAAAGCTGTGCCTGACACCTTTCAAGCCATTTTGATCTCTCAGGAAGATACATATTTACGCCAGATTTCTATACATTTGTATGTATTTTTTTTAATATTTGAAAAATGCATATTATTTACCCAATTGCCTGGAATGTCTATTGGAGAAATACATATTTATTTTTAAAAGCAATCCATATATTATTTACTCAGTGGATGAGAATGACTTCAAAAAACCGTTCTGGTCCATCAAATAAATACATATTTATAAATGGTTTTTAAAATGCATATTATTTACCCAATGGACTGTAATGGCTCTGCTAGTGCCATTACATGTAAATATGTAATTAGCCACATAATAAAAAATCCGTACAAAATTTCTCTGAAAAGCATTAGATTTCCATGTGTCAATGTACAATACCTTTTCTATTGTTATTATTTTGTTTTTAAGCAGCAAAGGTGATTACCCTATGCTAATGGCTAAGGCTTTGCCACATTTTAAAATCCTGCTAGCTCTGCAATTATAAAGAACATAAAGTTAAAATCCACATTTCTTTCTTTTAAAATTAATATTTTATAGTTCTCATCTTGCAGTTGGTGCACCTGGCCTGAATCTTTCTGCCAGCCCCACAGACGACAACCAGACTCTGCATAAAGCAAAGCTCCATTCGCAGCAGCAGCACTAAATGAGCGCTCGTGTCAGCGAGGAACTGACAGCACGTGCTACAATTCTGTGTAGTTCTCACACAAACTTCTTCACACTGCTAGCCAACGCACCTGCAACACTGCTGGACCATCTCGGTGAAGGCCTGCCAATCTTGTACAGTGCCAAACTTTACTCGTTTGTTTATTTACACATGGACTACTTTCTATGGAGCACTAAAGATGCTCAAAAATCCCTTTTTCTTGTGAGAGTGAGGGCAGGATTTGAGACATGTAACTCCAGGGACAAAATCTATTTTACTACCCAGGCCTGTATGAGTTCGTCTTTAAAAGGATGTAACTTAACAGAAGCAGCCAACCCAAGTGTTTGGGATTTTGCTAAGGAAGAATTGCTAGGCTTTGCCTACGAAAATAGATACACCCTTGCACACAGGAGTGAATAGTACCATTTTTAGTAGTGCATGTATGTGCTGGAGTAAGTGTCATACATTAAGATGTAAATTTTATTCTCTGAGCTGAATACCAGGTGATTAATTCTGATAGCATAGTGATCAATTGGTACAGATGCTGCACCTGAGTAATGTTTGTTTCTGTACACAGTTGTAACAGAGGTGCATCACTAACACAGGTGTCACTTGCAGAGCTGTGCAACATCTCTGATTTCCTGAAAACACTGACATTGGTAGTTAGGTTGTATGCAGTTCTGCCAATTTTTTCAATTAGACCCATTACTGGTTTGATGAAAAAGCAAATTAAACATACCATGGTAGTATGTAAATCGGTGAGACAGAACATAAGGTTCTGGTACTGAGCTTCTTAGGTATACGGCCTCTGTGTGCAGCTTTTACTCAGCAATGTCTCTGGAGATTATGGAAACAGGGGAGACTTTTGCAAGAGACCTAGGCAGCATTAGTCTAGCAACTGCGGTACGAAACATGCAGCAATATGTTAACGTAAAGAGATCTTTGGAAAAAAGTGCCAGGAAGCTCAAACTGTGTTAAGACAACACAGCTGTCTTCATTTTAAGTCTGGAATAAACCTCTCGTTTTCACAAAGCTGCTACAGATTCACACCAGTTTGAGGACAAAAATAGGTAAACACAGGTAATAACATCTTTTGTTTCAAAATAGCAAGAAGAAATACTTGTTAATTGATGGTACATTTTAAGTTGTCTAAATCTCTGGCATGTGGAATCAACACCGTGTGCAGCTCGCAAGTATTTCTTTGCAATTTTCCCTCACCAAAGCACAAGAGTTTTGATGAAAAGAATGAGTAACATGCAGTGACTATCCAGGAGTTTACATGTTCACGTTTGCAAAATCACTCTCCCCTTTGTTCCTTAACAGCACAATGGGGAACCCAAAGCAAGTAGATGTGCTCACAAGCAAGCTTCTTCCCTAATTCCCATTTAATTAATTTACCAAATCAAATCAAACTGCTACTGTGAAAATTATTTTCTCATGGAGGAGGCTAAAGGATCTCTCCGAAAGTCACTCCAAAGCACCTGAGGTTCAGCTTCGCGAGGCGGGTTAGCTGAAACAAACATAACTGACAGGATGCTGTAACAGCAGGTCCTTCCAGGGCATACAGCTCATGGCAAGAAGTTTCTTAAGGTCAAATACAGTAAGCCCACTGTCTGGCTCTGGTGCGCTGGAAACCTACCTAAGTCAGCACAAGCCTACAAAATCCTCTTTTCTTATTTCCGCATAGCCTCTTGTGTCGTAGCGCAGAGACAGTATTTTGTACTCTCTCTCTCATGCCACTCAGCACTGTAAGAAGGCCCAGTAACATAATTTCCAACAGGTCCAAACTCTTGTTGAAATTAGTGGTCTGTCTGCAGGTCTGTGGTTTTAGGGTCTGTACCCTACACTATTAAAACTGTCTTGGTAAAAAGGGGTATCTGGGTAAAAGCTATGCCATTTAAGACAAGATTTGTGTTTCTTTTGCCACTAGTGCTGCCAGGATATAAGCTTATGCCTTTTTCTTTCTTGAAAAGCATGTAAATTCTTGTATACAAATAGAGTCATTAATGGAAAGCAAGACGTTGCGAATCAGACAACAGACGTATCAATTAATCCCTGGGATGCACAAGGCAATCAATTTTCCCAAATCCCAAATCAATTTAAAAAAAAAAGGATAAAGAAAAACAATTTTAATTTCCACTCCTTTAAAAAGATGGGGATGGGAGGAAGAGTGAGACAGAAGCTGGCATGCCAATCCTTCTCACTGTCTGTCTCGACTGTGTTCCAAAATTACTAAATGCGAGCTAACTTGCAAAAATTGTGAAAAATGTATTCTATGTCAGTGGAAAAACTGAAGTTTCAGATTAAAATGCCTAAAAAGAAAAGAAGAGAAAGAGAGAGGAAAAATATAGCAAGTATTAGGAAACTTTTGAATTTCAGTCTTATACACGCACAAGGTGCCTGCACTGGGAAAAGGGGTAATGTTTCTCTTTCTGTGCCTTTTTGTGCACTGATGGAAGTGATGTCCTACAGCATTTCAAGTCATTTATTGAAGTTTGGTGGTGGTAGTGGGAATGTTGTTAAGGGAAGTAAAAAAAGCAATGTCCATTTGAAGCTTGTCTGTGAACTTTGCATGAACCGCCAGGAATAATGTAGTGTGATGACAAGCCAGTTATACCTTCCACTAAATTTGCTGTCTGGAATGAACTGAAATAGTGTTTGGTTTGTGTAATTACGTCCATCTATCTTTATATTCCAGCGGCATATCGCAAATTGAAAATACTAAAAATTGACTGTTGGTTCTGATATTTAATGATTGCCAAAGACAAGACGATGATTTATTGGTTACTTACCGATGTGACACATTTGCATCTTATTAGACGGAGATTACTATTCCTTAAAATGCGGACGAGGCCTGATCATGTCTGATGGATTGATTTGATTTGCAAATGTAATCAAACTAATAAGAGGGAAAAAATGAGCAATAATGCCTTGTTTTTCAACTGGCAATCACTCCCCTGCCAACAACGCTGATATCCCTGACTAAGCAGCCTTCACACAGTCTTCCTGTCTCCTCAAATAAACAAAGGGATGCAAAGAGCTTGATAAGAGGATAACGAGCCAAGTATGGATGTAACATGGAGCCTGTACCTCAGCACTGTACAAATGTATCAATGGGAGCACCAGGATAGGACTTACCGTGCCTCCAGTTCTTAAAAAGCAGCGAGCAAAAAGCCAAAGAGCAAAACTCAATGACAAAAAAGCCTTTACTGAGTAAGGGAAAAAAAAGTCATAAGAAAAGAAAAGTGGTTTTAATTTAGGGAACCCCAGGAGAACACTGTTCACCAGTACAAAAGTTACAGAATAAATACCTGGAATTCCTCAACCTGATGGGAAGTTAATTGGGGAATGTATTTTGGACAATATGATTTGAGCAATTGGAATCCCTGTAGCCACAGCATCAGAGAACCTATTTCAAGAGGCACGCTGGATGGTGTTTTAAAATCCTCCCAAATACTAAATGCAGGCTTTCTGTAGATTTTTATCTGCACCATATTGATAACATAAACAGTTAAATAATATATTTCACAATAAACGTTCCATCATTCTGGCCAGATGCTGATGTTTCCCTAAGGGCTGAAATATGGTCCTAGGTAAGAGCAGACTCTTATTCTGCTTACAGTAAATAAGCCTAATTCTCCACAGTAGGATTCTCTTCCTTGTTAATAATAATAAAAAAAAGAGCTTTGTACACGGAATTGTACCAAGTTCCCCTCCCCCATTTAAACAAAACTGGTAAGTCAAGCAGAAGGCAAATAATACAGCTCTGAGGTCCACACAGGTTTCAGATTGTGACCTGCATATTTAGGGATTGATCCAAAGCACAGTGAAATCAAGGCAAGTCTTTCATTGGCCTAAATGGATTTTCACATAGAGCTTTACTAAAGAGGGAGGTTCGGGTGTGAACGTTGACAGCTGAGGAAGTCATCCTACCAATATTTGGGAACACAGAGAACTCTGTACAATGGAAGTGTCTGTGTAAATAATGTAATTGTACTACTTAAATATTTTCCAGACTGATTGCTAATTTGCTTCACTAAGGGATATTCGATAATGTAAAAAAAAAAACCGCCTTGCTTTAGGGAACAGCTATTATGAAGTGTCAAGTTAAAAACAAAGTTGAATATATAGCTCCAATTACCATGCTCAAAGACCTCAAAATATTTTCATAATTTAAAGTTTTACAGCTCATGTAATTTATACTTATTTTAACAGTGGAAAAGCATCCCGGTCAAATTCCAATTAAATAATTACATTTTGCCTACCTAAAATCCTCACTGCATTTTTAATTGGATAGGACACACTTCATTGCTCCTCCTAAATTGTTTAGTGTTGCCATTCAGTATATAAATAGCTACCACTTTCTACCGTGGAGACAGTACACTTGTCCGCGTAGCTATCGACGGCAAATTCTAGTTCACCTGTGTTGGCTGTAGCACTGAAACTCAGGAGTCCCATGGCAGCATGTGTCCCTATCTCCCCCTGCCATAAGCACTTTTTAGGTGTATTTTCTTCCTCCAAGCAGGTTCTCTGAAAGATCGTATGTTTGTCATTGACTCTGGCTGATTATGGTTATGAGTGTGCAAATATTCCCTGTAAACACCCTCTTCTCTTGACTCTATCCCCTGAAGTGCCCATCTAAGCATCTTGTCAGACACTGCCCTCTGTAGGTTTATGATACTGATGGAATTATCCTGCACAGTGTGTGCACTGCTCATCCCCATCTCTACCTGCATTTGCTGCCTAGTGCCTTTCTGAAGCACCGTGTTCCCAGTGGCCTTTTGATTACAGAGACCATGGTGTGCTTCATATATGAGGATTACAGCACACAGTAAGTTACTCATCATCGTTGAAGTGCTAGGTGCAATCCTGCGATCGCTGTGAACTCCAAATTTGTGTTGAATATATTAGGCAAAGTATTCAGCACAAGTCATTAATGGTGTCTGGAAAATGTTCAGCAACTCGAAACGCAAAGAAACTTTTCAAAATAGACTCCTACCGATTTCACTGAATGAAGATCATCTGGAATTCACAACGCATATTGCATGTTAAATCTGTAGCTGAAGATTCACTGACACTAAGCAACATGCTCCTGAATCTACGCAACTGTTAACTTTATCTCTGGGAAACTTCAAAGTAGTAAAAAGTGAAGAACGGATCACAGAGTAGAATGGCTTTCTACAAGAGACTGATACGAGGAAGGACTCAAAATTCTTCTTGCTGCAAATACAGCTAATTAATGAAAGACACAAGGGTCACGGTAACTTTTGTATGCTGCCAGATATAGCTTGAATTGTTCAGAGACTGATGCCTTTTCATTAAGGCCAGCACAATGCTATAGCAGTTATAAGAAAAACTCTGGCTAGAAATATACCCTGCAACCTGCTAATGTCATGATACATTTATGCCAGTAAGTGCAGCTTCCTCTTTGAACAAACATATGAGCAGCAGCCATTACATGCTAAACTGTTCCCCCTAATCTCTCCAACAGCCAGACGCATGCGAACTGCAGATTTGCCCCTGCCTCTTCTCCACCGTCATCACAACTCTTTGCCATAGTGTTCTCATGCGTAACGTGTCAGGACCTGGTAAGTTAGCTGACTCTACTTTTTAAGTGCCATTTCCATTGAACTTGGAGCCTTCTGTGTCTGTAGTTGGATCTCATTTCAATATTTGATTTCACCTCAACTGTAAATGCAGCTGATTGAAATTGATGGTGCACAACATGGCAGATGAAAACATTTTGGGGAGAAGGTTCAGAGCTATACTGTGAAATTTCCACTCGTCTATAATACGTGCCTCAGGAGTTTGAGGTGGAAAATCCCTTGGGCAGGCCAACATACTGTCAGAGAACTTTCTCTTTATAGAACATTTTTCCAAATGAAAGGAAGGTTCTATGATTTTTTTTCTCACATCAAAAATTACCTAAATATTCCTGACCGCTACACAGTATTAAACTCAGAGACAATAAATTAAAATAACATGGAAAACTGACTTAAAAGTTACAGCCAAGTAAGTGTTCCATCTAAGTAATTAAATACAGGAGCATTCAGTATCTGCATTCTTTGGATTCTGTGCCTCCTGTTTTTCTTGGGACTCTTTCTCCACACATACATGTGTATGCATATGTGTGTGCATAAATTGAGCATTGCACAATAAAAAAGCTTACTAGCAGTGAAGACGTGAGTTCATGAAACGCTTGTATGATCCAGCTGATACAGAAGGTGATTACTGCAGACTCATTTTTAAAACCTGCTGATTCTGTTATCAGACTGGATCGAGCCTTGCCATTACAACACAGATGCTACCCTGCTATCCCTACACTATATATAACCAGGTCCAGGTCACCATGTGCCCTGCCAGAAACGTGCTGACTGGCTAAGGGGGCCTTGCAATTCAGGTAATTAATCCTATTCTAATGTAGGTTAAGCAGGTGTGAAGCCAAACTCATCCAGAGAGAAAGTAGAGGCATCCTTAGAATTATAGTATTTAACTGGTCTCAGCTGACTTTAGGAAACTGGACCATCCTGTGCTGCTGACCCAGTCATATAGGCGGAGACCTGTCTGCTCTAAATCCAGTCTGAGCAACTGGCTCTTTTTCCCCTCCCTCCTCGCATCCTGGATTTATAGTTTCAACACATACGACTGAAAAGCTGCTCTTTTCTTCCCCACTCAGAACAAAGTAAATATATTTTTGTTGGAGGCTGTTAGGTCAGTCAGTCACCTGTTTAGTTTAAAATGGACTAAATGGTTACCATAAGAGGGCTATATTGCTCTAATTTTACTTCTGCATTCTCAGCATCTGCTCTGATCCATTCAAAGGCCAATTTAAATGACATGTAACATTCATTATCTTATTTCCAAGAAAGCATTCAGGAATTTTAAAACTGACAAAAAAAAATCTATTTGTTTGGATGTTCTTTAAATTCTGAATCTGGTTGAAAAAAGCCTTACTGCTCTAGAGGAGAGGAGTCCTGTAAATACAGAAGTGATATTTAGTGAACATAAATGATAAGCTCAGTTCTGCAGCACTTTACTCTTCTCCAAATTCCTCACCTAAGGAACAACATCAAGATCTGTTCCAACTTTCTTACTGTGTTTCAGAGCAAGGCATCTTTCTGCCTTGCAGCCATGCATTACTTGTAAGAAGCTGGCCATCCTTGAAGTATATATTCTACAGTTAGGGAAAGTTTTGGAAAGGACACCCCCTCAAAGAGTATTTCAGAAGTTTAAATTCTTTCATGCAGTATGCTCTTAACTGGCAGTCTTTTAATATGATTGGCAGTTGAACTAAATCATGTGGGGTGGCAGTGAATGATTTTAAAGAGATAACATGCCTGAAAATCTAATGTGCCCAGCTATCTCCTGTATGGCACTCCAGATGCTGTTCCACTTGCAAAAGGCCATTATTGCTGTAGTCTCGGATGCAGCTTGCTTACAAAAAATAAAAAAGAAAACGGTGACTACAGTAAAATTAAAAAGATTAAGATACATTTAGACTTCCTACTCTCTGGTAATAAGATTCATTCCTTGTTGGCTCAGAAGAAGGAACTGTTACTGAGTCATCTGCAATTTACACAGACCTAATCTAGTAAACCTGTCTGTCACACAAGAAGTGGGTACAAAGGTGAGTATTGTTGTCCTCTAAGAGGAAATACCTGCTTAAAGCTTGATTCTGCACATTGCTTTAGAGACTTCAAGGTGGAGCACACACAGGGGACAAAGAAAATTCTCAGCTTCCACTGGTATACTGACTACTGATGTGGGTTTATCCCTTCGGGGCCAGATCCTTAAACAACAGAGGCTGGCATAGTACATTTGACTTGTACACCCGTGACAACTGATCCTACCGAAGGCTCTTGCTCTGTCTCTGTAGATTAACTGGGCAAAATACCATACGTATTTTCTTTTACAAATTCTTGTTGTAATGCCAGATCGCTGAATAAGACCAAACCACTTCGTATGGTTTTATTTTGCATCTTCTTACCCCTCCCCTTCAAAATACCCTCAGATGTGCTACCATAATGGATTAAAATGTTTACATTTCTTCCTCTCATTTCTTCTACTCGGCATCACCTTTGAACACTTTCAAACACGCAATGGTGTATTTTCAGCCTCATGGTACCTCAGTAACACAATGTTTGCAAGTAAGGAAGCAGGTTGTGTAAGTCAGTCTGCAAGTTATCCTGGGTAACACGACACTCTTGATTTTGCTAGAAGAGTAATAGGGAATGCCTGCTACATCTTTTTATACTCTTGCATTTAAGAATCAAATAATAGCCATTTTTGTTTACAGAAAGAAAATGAAAAGCACTGGCATTCATTACTGTTGATTCGCTCTCTTTTTATTAATCATTTCTTATTTTTAAAGGGCCACAGGAGTGAACAACATAATGCAATGGTAGGAAGATATTTACCCATTTAGCACCTCATTATAAAACTACTCAGAAACCTCTTTGTCTCTCGTTTAACATAATAATTATTAGTGGCAACAAAAGTGGATCCCACACTTGCACCATGATTAGCAAGTGATGAATTTGGGTTGAATATATTGCATTTTGCTAAGTAAACGTTATTATATCCCAAATCCTCAGTCTAAAAACCATCTAATTTTAAGAAAATAATTTCCACTCCTGTTTAAATGCGTGTTTCCAAATTAACCAGTGATATTCTATAGAAAACTGCCTCTTTTATGCTTGAAGTCTCCAGCTGCCACACAATTTATATCTCTTTCCTCCCCTCTTTGTTTTTCAGCCATTTTCCCTGAATGTCAAAGTCAATTTAGTGCATTTCACTTTGCTGAATAAATCAGAGGCGAAATCCTTGCTAAAAGTGAAAATTTGATTTGCTAAAAGGAGCTTAGGGCAACTATTAATCAATATATCCAGAGTGTCAAAGCTAAGGCCATGATAGACATGCATTCATTTGGAGATTGGTTGAGGCAGATAAAGGGGGACATTGGGGAAAAAAAAAAGTGCAACAGTCAGACAGTGTAGTGTGTATGTTGGGGGCATGGGTGGAGGGAGAGGACTATTTTAAAAAAAAATAAAAAAGGAGACAGTCACTCAGAAGGAAGAGGCAAGTACTTGTATATGAATAAAAGGTGAACTTAATAGAGACATAAAGTCACTGTTTAATTCTAACCTTAAGAGAAGCTGATTTTCATGAAGGATTCTTTTTTTAAGAAAGTAAAACAGAAGAATTTAGTCAAGGTCCTTTGTTACCTGTGAATTCCATTTTTTGTTCTTTACTTTTGGTGATGATTATTAACAATAACAATCATTTTCAATAAATAGATACGGATTTTAAAGTCAAAACTAGCAAGAATCCAGATGCTTCTGTAAGAGTCTTACTGCACATTTATTTTATTTTCATGTATAATTTGCAGGTGATGAGATGTTTATACGTCTGGGCTTATTCCCCACCCCCCCCCACCCTATTAGTGCTAGTAAAAGAAGCCAAAAGTGACTATCCTGGAAACTGAAGTGCTCTTTTTACCCCAGGACATCTGTGATTAGCAGTAGAAGAAACTTCCTCCCCTCTCCATTGCTGTCTGTCTCAGCTCTGAACTGGAACCAATCTTTTCTGATTAGCAGACACACAAAGACTGTGTACATCTCCAGTTGCGCACAGAGCCTACTCTTTCGTACTGAAATCAGCTAAATTTGCCACTGACTTCAGTAACAGGTCCATCAAGAACAGTCTACCATCATATCTCATGTGAATATATGAAATAATTTTAAAATAAACAAACGGGCCTTTCTGTAACTACCATTTACCACACTGCAGATTCCTGTTTCGTTTTGAAAATGCTAAGAGACTGTTGACATGCTTATTCATGCATTTTCCTGGAAATCTCACCTTCACCCTGCCTTGCAAAAACACTTACACCTTCTCTGTGATACTATTTTCAAAAAATGAGAAAAAATAAAAATGCCAGCATTCCTAGCACTTCAACTGATATTAAAAATATTGATGCAAGCAGTGGGATAGATGAATTGCTGGTGTTTTAGGCACACTGCTGTTCCACTCTGCTCAGAGTAGCTTGAATCAACATGGTGATCTACACCCTGGCAGTGTCAGGCGGTCCATCCATGCTAATGCTCAAAACCAAAACCAACAGTCAATTCCTGATTTCCCATATTGTACAATTTAGTAGCAGAGATCAAGGAAGTTAGTGGTTTTTGAGAAACCTTTTGGCTGGAATCTCTACCTGTAATGGGAATGGTCTGCCTTAGATCACTTATGCCATACAAGTTGTGAGTTCAAGAACATTTCCATCATAGGAAGAGCTAGTCTGATTTCCTAATTAGTGCATGTTTGTACAAAGAGTTAACAGAAGAACAGATAGTGGGCTTTTGATAAACAGTAGGCAAAGGGAACTTGCAAAGTGTCCAAGATAGCACATTGATAAAGGGCAGGATGTCCTGATTCCCCAGGAGGCTCAAGTTATTATCACTACAAACCTCTAAGTCAGCACGAAACAGCTCATACTCCATTCCATATTACATGAGCAGTAAACACCACATTTACATGTCCACTTGTCTCCGGAGCGACAGGCACCCTGTGATAGGGGCTCTTAGATAGCTGCAGGTGTCCTCATGTTGTCTACAATACTCCTGAATTCAGCTAGCAGCACAAGAGACTAAAGAAGGCCTCAACCTCAGGAGAAACAACAATTTTTACAGCAGCAAGCAGCATAGTATGGACATACAGGAAGACATCTATTGCCCTTGCAGAGCTGAGATTCTATTAGCTGTCCCAATAACAATCCAGAGAGGGATTTGGGCATAAACAGGATGCTGGCTATAGATAAAGAATATGTGATTATGTACACCAGGTAGTTCCAACATATGATTTCAGTCTGTCTTCAAAGTCCTACCAACGTGAATACTACCATGAAGTAGCATTCAGCATTTTTTCTCTGTCATTTAAACACATGCTGTATGTCCACTAAGATGTAGATACCTAAACAACTACGTGGATGAGAACAGGTACATATATACCTAATTCATATCTGCATGGATGTATCATATATGTATGCTCTCATGCTTTCTTGAACATTAGCTTTCCAAAGGTGATTATGGTCAACTTTTTCTCTGTACTTTTACCTACATGGGGTGGTATTTCTGAAACAGATGATGAGAAAAAGGCATTTTAGAAACGACAAATCTGCAGCAAATCATGTTCCTGTTCAGTATTAGAATGTTAAACTATACCCCTGAAAGCTGCTTTGGAAAGGAAAGCTTAAATATTGTCCTCCACAGTGTGCTGCAACAATAACGTTTCATAAAACATTAACACTAAAATATTCAAAAGATCCTTGGATTTGCTCCATCAACATCATGCCCTCTTTTTTTTTTTTTCTTTTAATACTAGCACCAGTGGCAGTATCAATTTCTAACTATTCCCTTTTTTGAACATTGTTTCTGCTAGCAAAACAGGGACACAGCTGAAGACAAGCAGGCTTATTTTACTAAATAATGTAACTAGTTATTTTTGATGTATTAGTCTGATTTACTGTTTCCAAACAGATTTTTCATTTTAAGTGCAAAAAGTTGATTTCTATGGTCTGGTTGATGTTTTTTCATGCATGCAAATTTTTTAGAGAACATTTTGTCTTTAGCTTCCTCTTATGCACATTTTTAAGAGCTTAATGTTTCCTGCCTCCACTTAATATGAAAGAACATTGCACATTTTTGCTGAATGTCAATGAGATAGTTACATTACAGAAATTGTGCCTAAACGACTCTGATACTGTGACTAGGTATCAGCAGAATTCCACCCCGTACTGGAAAAGAGTTTAATTAATATAATGCAACCAATATAAAACCGAATTTCCCCAAAATACAATGCAAAGGGTAGGAAACTCAACCACCCTTAAATATTGAATCAAGCAGGGCTCTCTTATTAAAAGATAAACAAAATTAAAATAAAATGAAATAAAATAAAATAAGTCTTGCAGAGGCTTCATAAATATATTTACAGTTTATTTAGCTAAGTTAATAGGGGTTTTGTCTCATCAGGCAGCATTGGCCTCTCCTTAAGCACCTTCAGTATTTTACTAATGAAGTTACAGTACGTTGGAATATTTTAATCTGACATAAAGAACAACAATAGATCTGACTGCCGGGCTGATAATCTTCTTATGACACCCTGTGAAACCTAGCTCTAATATTTGACTGAGCCTCCATTACTCGGCAACACATTCTAAAAAGGCCAACAACGGAGAGAGAATGAAGTGGAGTGTGGAAGTACCTCCATATCTACATAAAAGAGATTAGAGGCGACAGCGTTCCATTTTACAGCTCAATCATATTGTGTTAGCATGCGCTTATCCGAGCGCGGATGAAATTGAAAGAGAAATAAAAAAGAGTCAGGCAGATAGGAACCAGAAAAGCGAGGCATGAGCAATTTCCAAGGATATAAAAGGATGCTAATGGCGGGGCCCTGTCATTCTTAAAAAGGGCTATTAGGGCACCATCATCTGTTCTTGTGCCCTTACGCTCCTCTAACTAAAGTCAAGCATTTCCTAATGCCATTGTGATCTTTTTCTTCTTCAGATAAGACATGGTCATGTTTCATAACAACACACTTTCCATTTATTTGATTTATAAATGCAAGGAGACTAATTCTATTTACTGATAAAGGCTTTCCATATATATTTTTCTTTCAATATTTCCTTTTGTAGATGGCATGGACTTCTTGTTCAATAAAAGCAACTATTGAAATGTTTTCAATAGCGCAAAAATACTAATGATTTTATGAAAGCATTTGAACTTTGTATAATTTTAAAACATTTTTTAGTCCATGACTGGAATGGGAAACAGTTGGCCAGAGCAGAATGCATATGGCATTGTTACTTTTTTATAGATAATCTCATCAAAATACTTTCTGTTAGAATAGCAAAAACATTATTTTGGTTTCTTCCACAAAGACAAATTTTACTTTGAATTACAATGCTTTACAGCTGAGATCTCTATTAGTTATTAAACACCTGATATATAAGGGCCTTTAATTACACTGAACCATAAGAAATCACTATAGTAAAGAAAGATTTGCTGATTGCTGCTTTGCTGTGCTAGGCACAAATTCACTACTGGTATAATTAATCGATTCCAAGAGATTTACACCAAGGATTTACTTTGTCCGCTAAGCTACAGTGAACTTCTACACAATTTGCACCCTTTTTTAAATCACCCTTTTTCCGGTTCTGTTATGTTTCCGCCTACAGTAACATTTGTTTGTTAGCTTAGAACACAGTCAGCTAGCACCAATCCAGGCTCTTCTACAAGTTGTTTTGTGCCAGACATCAGCTGAGTGTAGGCAGGCCAAGTTCAGCAGTACTCCATCATTCAAAACCAAGCTACAAAGCTCATCACATTTGCCCTTTTGCATGTCAAGCCCCTTTGCATTTTGATTTTTGTGATCAAATGCCAGACAACAAGCACAGATTTTATCACTGCCCTCTGTTACCAGAAGGCTTATAAAAAAACTGTCTTTATTTCCTTTTTTTTTTTTTCTTCTCATTCCTAAATGGAGTCAGGTGAGTAAACTTAGCTAGTGTGGCTTTACTATGGCAGGAATGTTCCTCAACTGGTTCAGATCACAGACTTTAAATTTTCAAGGCCAGTTTACAGCATCCAATACCTTTTCCATGCTAACCAAAGCCATCATTTTAAAGGCTGCTCAGTCTCATGCCTCTGTTCTTCCTACCCCTCCAGCCAAATCAAAGCTACACAACATACAAATCAAACCGCTGGAAGTTCCCCTACAACCATTATGGAGCATGACTGACTACTTTGAGAGCTACTCTATTTTGGAAGATACCTAGATCACCTTAACCGAAGATGAAACTCAAATTCACCTATTTAACTCATTTTGACTTAATTTGGGGTGCTTTATTAGCAACCAGTGTAAGACAAAGTAGCTAGTATAATATAGAGTGATGTTTAAATTAGTTTACAATTTGCTTGAGCTCATCTAGAACTACTCTGAACAAAGCCATTCAGAAATGTCAGCTGTGTTCCTAACCACTGTAACAAATTGTTGCCTGAACGCTGCACACCTAATGACTTCAAATTAGCTTCACTGCGATATTGCCTGACAGTTCCTTACGACTGTTAGCAACATAGCTGGCGTATCATGACCAATAAATTGGTTTCAGTGTGGGCTGGGAAAGGGACTTCCATCAATTTGATTAAAGAAATTACTGTAGCATTCAAAGCATAAAGACAAACTAGTTTAAGGAGACAGAAATAAGTTAACTGTACCAGAAAAACATTGCTTGTGATACAAAAGCTTGTTTATATACCATTTGTGGCACAGAGAATGACTAAATTTCAACTGTATCGCATACTGACTATTTTAGAGTCTGTAGGTTGTTAGCTCTTATCTGAAGTAAAATAACTTTCCATAAATGTACAAATTATTTTAGTACTTCTTTTTTAGTGTTTATATTTATCTACGATGGCCCAGAAGCACCTACCGGAAGAACTGAGGTTAGCACAAGGGGAAAAAAACCCAGGAAGACTATTTCTTTCTATTTCTTTGCAATTTATTTTGATACCAGAAATAAAATTAACTTTGATAAACAAGCAACTGACTGGATTATTCATTCTAATTTTAAGGTATCCCACAATCACATCTAAAATGAGGATGTTATATTACTTAGAGGAATTAAAAGATACAAATTCTTATGAAATAAGGCTCCACTATCAAAATTGGAAAACTAACAAGCTGATGAAAACACACCAACGTGCTCACTCATCTGCTGGACTACAAAAATACTTTAAGAAACAAGAAAAAAAGCTGATCTTTTTTGTGTGAATTTACCATTTACGAAAGGTGACAGACTGAGAACTCTAGAAACTCTCTATAAGCACGTCTGCTAGCCCACAGAGCAAGCACAAATACCTCAGAATTGGGTGAAAAGAAAATATACCTCAAATGTTATCTGAAGAAATCGTTAATCTTCTGAGAAACTGCTTCTGACGACCCCCACTTTTCTTGCTAACAAGGGTGCCAGTTAGCTTTTGTAGTATCAGCACGTTTACATGATAAAGACCACAGTCCACTTCATGCAGACCACTGAACTACTAAGCTGTAAGAGGAGACCTTTTGGTACAATTCAGTTCTTTCTACTGAACTGCTGGTACAATCCAGCTCTCATCCTATTTCATTCAATGAAGAGAACAATTCTTCTGTGCCATGCCAAAATATAACTGAATTTTCGAACCTCCTGTGGACAGTATAGGATAGTGCTGCCTTTATGGAATAGAGAAACTAGACTTACATTCAACTATGAGCACAGAGGAGAGCACTTACACTACCCTTCATAGCAGGCTAACGCTCTGGATGGCAAGGCAAGTTTATCTTAATAAAAATAATGCACGAAGAAAATTCATTCACTGAGCAGCATGTAAGACTCATAGCAACAATAACAGTATTTCCAAGGTAAGATATATTATCATCTAACCTATGTCCTATGTGAATAATCTGGGGCCTTAAGAAAACTTTATGCATTTTAGTGAGAGAACAAATCATATTTTTTACTGCAACAGAATAACCCATGTGATGATTTCTGTATATCATATATTAGAAATAAATACTGTATGTACCTGGAATATGCTTAGCCCATCCAATGATCACCACCAGTTCTCTGTCTGCCAGGTCACAAAGAGTGGTAAGCGCTTTGATGTCACTGTCTGGGACAGTGGGGTCAGGCATAGCATAGATCTTCTCTGGTTCAGCCACCAGCAAATGGGAGACAATCTTGTTATCTGTAAAAATGGTCCAGAACAGCACAAGATCACCAATAGCATCATTCTACTTTTCAAACAGATGGCTCATATTTCAAAGTGCACAAGAATTTGTCTTAAGATACTGGACCTAATTAAACCTTATTGTAACTTCAGTGGCTTCTACAAGCGGTTACAGCACAAACAAGTCTGATCCATTAGCAATGTTTATCAAGCTAGACATGTATGTTTTTAAGGAAGTAAATTTAATGGAACGTAGAAATACATGATCACCTCCTAATATTGGAATATAAACTTTGTAGAAAAATATTCATGCATTATAATGTATTTTGGACTATACAAAGAGAAAAGTTTTGCCATCTTCTAATTACCTGCAACCCTCCCCTCCCCAAAGGCAGGTATATTTTTTGAGGGAGTAAATACCACAAGCAATTAGTCAGTCACTGAGATCTGTAACTTCTGTCAGTGATTCCAACTACCATTCTTTGTTTTAGATGTCACTGCTAAACTGTTGCAACAGAAACGGTCTCAGGACTTTCGCCGTGCTTATTATCCCATACATCTTATGAGTATCCTGCCTGTTAAAATCTTAAGAACGAATCTGTACTCCTTGGGGCTTATGCTGTGAGAAAAGCAGGGTGTTGTCATATATTTGCTTTTCAGTGAAACACACAAATTTAGAATCTTGTAGAAAATTAGCTTCTTTAAGTACAAAACAGACAGACAG
Organism: Burhinus oedicnemus; assembly: GCA_008921705.1. Lineage (NCBI taxonomy): Eukaryota > Metazoa > Chordata > Aves > Charadriiformes > Burhinidae > Burhinus > Burhinus oedicnemus. Next base: position 2,225,125 of record VFFE01007703.1, read on the forward strand.
GAATAGCTATTAAAATCAATGAGAATAAAGAGTGTAAAAGTAAGGAAAGTATCAATAGATGCAGACCCTACCTCAGAAAACTGGTTTTGTGCAAAGAATGATACTTTATCATAATCACACACTGGTTATTTTTATCTATATAGCATTTTCAGTCACATGTTTAATATTTACTTTTTCATCCAGATGAACTGTGAAATCTATTTGGAATAATCATTTAAGTTATAAGGAAAAGTGGGGGGGGGAAGAGTAGAAAAGAAGATGATGACTTACAGTACACTGTTGCTATTCTATATTCTGTAAGTAGGATAAACATTAAATGAGCATTACATCCACATGAAGGCCCAATGGAAGTATCTTATCTCTATACATGAGCCTGATGTGTTACTCTGAGAAGGCAAAACTGGAAAATGGGAAAAGGACTAATTCATTAAGCCTCCTAATATAGGATACATTACTATACTTTCCAATATATTTATGCTTTACCTTTCATGGTAGGTACACTTGTGACTTCAAATGCATCACTAGAATTTAAAGCCCAAATATCACCTTTTAGTGAATTTACATTAATCCATTCCCTTCCTTAGGATAAAGAGCCATGGGGATTGATATAAATGGGATTCCACTGCGAGAAGGTGTGAGTAGTATTTTCTGACTGCAGAGAAAGCTGACACAATCAGTATCATTTTCCCCTTCTGCATGTAAGTCACAGGATGGACACACTGTCCTCCTATGGGGGAGCTTCAATGGAAGCTGACGGGGATGTGACTTGTCCAGGAGTGTCAGAAAGGCTCCCTACCAGCCCATGACAAATTTCCATAAAATACTCACTTGATTCAGATTTCTGATACTTTACTGCTCTTTTGTGACATAGACTCCTTGGTTCTGATCTACTGTCCCTACAATTTTTACCTTTTTCCAAATTTGTGTGTCAGAGTTGTGATATATGTTAGCTCTTCATAAAATAAGTGCAAGAGCCAACTGGAAACCATCACATCAAGCATGTTTTATTAGAAGGGGATATATTTATGCTTTATATGAACTATAGGAACCATGCCAACTGAGTAATTCTTGATCTCAATATTCTACTGATTATCAAACTGATTAATGAGGAATTCTATTCTTATTTAAAGATGACAGATAGTATTTTTAACTTATATTGGCAAACAACCTTTGCACATATTTTTTTTTATTTTTTAAACAGTCTTTTCATAACCTGTTTAATTTCACACAGAAAACATCATCTTTTTAAGTGAGAAAAGACAACATTGCTTCTTCCCAAAATTCCAGTATTTTTATACGTATTGAAAAGTAGGATAAATAAATTACAGTTTCTTAATATTAAGTCACAGGTAGCTGAGGACTTCAACTTTATGCTTTTTTAACTAGTGATAAATGAATGAAGAAGCACTCACATCCCCAAGTTCTGTTTTTTTCCGCTGCAAACAAAGAAATGGTCAAAGAACCTCTTTAATTTTTTTATTAGGTTCCTCACCAATGGCTTTTTGTAGATTATGCAGTAATATTGTATATTTTTACTCAGGATTCGCAAAATCCCAAATTCTTTTTATTTTTTCAATCAATAAGACCTACAGGCAGGCCATTAGATTCCACAGTGAAGCTGGAAAATCCAATAGAGGCCAGAAGTAGTTGTAGAAAAGATCGTCCAAACACCTGTTTTTTTCCTATAGGGGGAAAAAAGCTACCTGCATTGGATTGTGCATTAGTATAGATCCTGGGAAAATTTTGAATGTACTCAGAAACCTCCATCACTCAGGAAATTGAATAGCCATGAGCACTGTTTCTAGGTAAATCTTATTTAATGTTTCCCTAATTAGAATCAATAGAACCCAATTTTCATTCCTGTGCCTTTGTTATGCACAAACTATCAGTCAGGGTCCAGAAAATCTCCCAGGCTACTTCCACGCAAAACTGATTCAACTGTTTCAAGTCTTGACACTTACCTGGCAGAATCTGAAAATTAAGTTTTTATAAATGTTTGTTACAAAAATGTTCGTAATTGGATGAGCTAAGGAAAATGAAGGGAGGCCCTTAGACAATGAGTAATGATTTATAAAGAGGGAGGTTAGTTTATCACAGACAAATGGAGCTTACAGAAATTGGTGTAGTTATCGTCTTAAAGGTAATGTAATGCACTGCTTTGCTGTAATCTTGGGTTTACACAGAGATTCTTGTGTTTCAGTACAATTGCGTTAACCTCTGTTCATCGGGCTTGGGGTTTTTGGATTGGATTTTTTTTTTTTTTTGCCTGTTTGGTCTTGGCTTTTTTGGTATGCTAGGCTATGAACATTTCCACTCAATGACAATATCAAGTAAATGAAAAACTGACAATCTGTGCACCCAGGAAAACTAAACCTCTAATGAAATTAAGCATTAGAGTTTATTAAATTTTATTGTATTATCAGAAAGTTTTTATTATAATGTGCAAAATCTGCTTAGCGCAGCCCTAGATTGTATTTACAGAACGGTGGAACAGCTTATGGAGGCTGAGTAGAAGATGCCAGATTGGACAATTGAAGGAATATAATCAGCATAATGTTTTTTGGAAAGGCAAAAGGAAACTATGCCATATGTTCACTTAAGCCTTAATTTTATGTAAAACTGGCTGTTTTTTCTTTGACACAGCTAAAATGCCCTTTCACTTACAGTTCAAAGACTGTTTATTTGCTCTCCAGATCCCCATATGCTCAAACGTATTGTACACAGCACTGTCCCCTACTGGGGAACACGGACGGAAACAAAATCCATTTTCCATACAGTCAAGTATTTTCAAGAGCCTAAAACTGACATGTTTGTTGTCAGAGGCATAGGGGCAGAGGCAAATGGGAGATGAGGAGTTTGCCCTCCTTATTTCTCTGGCTTATTGCTCTATTTTAGGAGCAAATTAACCTTCTCAACAGGAGCAACTGGACACGTGTACTCTCATTTGAATTTGGAAGAATTTACAACAGTTGATACAGCGTGTATGCCTTTGCAGGGTAATACACTAGCCTCTTGCACTACAGCTATAATGCTATTAAATTTACTTCATGGAATTAGTACAGTTGCTGCTTGAGTTTATATAAGCTGCAAAGCAAAACCCCTAACTATTTTTAGTTAATCGCAAAGAGGATGGAACTTGTATTTTAGCAATGAGATGATCATCTCTCTCTCTCTCTCTCTCTCTTAATTTCAGCCTGGCGAGATACAATCAAGGACATTATTAACACATAACAAAACAAAGCAAAAAAATCCATGAGGGTACTAGAGCCCAAACTACCAATCTATGCTTGTTATTAGTGGCATATTGCTGTTTTAATCTAATGCTAGGTAGTGTATTAATCTATAGGTATAAATTAATGAGGCTCTTAATGTATTTTCATTGGGAGGTTGAGCAGTCAAGCTCATTTAGTTAGTGAAAACTACAAAAATCACTTTCTTGTGAAATCTGAAACTAGAAGCTTCAATGAACTAATGATCACAGTATGAACCATTTTATGTACCACTGAAAATAAAGATAACCTGTAAATGTAAAATTTGCACTGCATAAACCATGCTTTTATACACTTCCACCTGTAAAAATATTCTTTGTTCAACTCCACTTGAGACAGACGAGCATATTTAAAACTAAATACGTTAACAGCTAAATGGATATAGTGTTCATGGTAATATCTTCTGACCAAACCCTTGTCCCAATCAGAAGGAGCTTGGCAAACAGGGCTAGGAGTCAATACCTTGTATTTAAAGAGAAATTTTGTATATCTGGTGTACTCACATGGCTTTTTTGCTGGCTGAACTAGCTGAGGGTTCAGGTATGGGCTATTTTCTGCATCTATTCTGCGCTTGTACTTCTGGCGACCTCCACGTACTCTGTCTAGGCGGACACCTACATTGGGAAAAATAAGCAAACATGTAATTAAATGTATTATGAGATGCCTTTCAGGTAACAATCTTCTACCTCCTGCCTTCCAAAATATATTTAAAATGCATGTTTATTTCAAAAGATTAATTTTTGAAAGCAAGGGAAAGCAACACTACAAGTATTTGCAAGCTGTTTAGATTTTCACACATGGGAGACTAATTTCCTGTTCGTTTAAAACCATTTGTTCATTTTTACATATTATTAAAAACAGCTAACAAGTTTAGTTTCCATTTGAAGGAGTTTGATCTTAAGCCACCTTTGCCAGAAGCAGAAGTTCAAAGCTGTAATAAACACCATGGATATACAAGGCTAACATTATGAGTAGAGAAGCACAGAGAATTAGAACTTTAGAAACAATGAGTGCTGTATACAGTTTAGACAGTCAAAACCAATGCTTTTAATTAACATGGATTAATGTGGCCAGAGGATACAAAACAAGTATCTTTAGTAAAAGAACATGTATGTGGCTTAAAGACCCAAAATGGTTCATGAGGGTTTGAAAGAAATTGTATGGCTGTTCATTTAGATGTCATCAATGATGGATTAACATTTGTGTTCTACCTCCATATTGTTCATTGCTTCAATAAAGCATTCTGCTACCTGTTTTGTACGTATATATAGAAGTTTAACTTCCTGAAAAAGCAATAGCTGCTCTCATAGACAAAATGAAAAAAGGAGGGGGGAAAAAGATAGTAAGTCCTATAACACCATGAAGTATTTTTATTTCCTTCTGAGTCACCCAGGCAGATTTCCAAACAACCAGGACAAATGTCAGTATAACCAAGTAGTAACATAACACTGAAGTTGAAAAACTCAGCCCATATGCAGGGCAAGAGGACAAGTAATACCAAGCGCAAAATTTGTCCCTGATGACATGGATTTAACGAGACAAGAATGCAAGGACACATTACATACCAATGATCCCTGTGAGCAATGTAATAAAGGGCAGCTCACTTTCTCATTTTTCCTTTCATTGTCTATCGTAGCTCTCCTCCCTTTCTTTATCTTTCCCATTGCCATCATTGTGCCCTACTCTACTACTTCCCATCTCCCCAACCTCTTCCTCACAGGAAATACCTCCAGAACTGGCTTCTGGACTGTAGAGAAGCCACCACCAAAGAAGTTACAGCTTATGCGCACAGCAAGAAGAATACAGCACAGAGTTTACGTGCTGCCCATGAACCTGCACTACTAGCACAGTCTAGTTACCAGGAAACATCTGTCAGTCCTCCTTCATCCTCAAAAACCAAAGAGGATTGACTGGGTTTTGGTGAAGAAAAGCCATTTTGCCAAGTAGCCAGAAATCCAAGGCCAACTCTTGTTGGTTTGTTTTTGTTTCTTTTGCTTTTATATTTCTTGCCTTTTTTTATCTTCTCCTGTTCTATCTCCTACTCTCCAAGCTGGCATTAAACTAACACATCGGAACACACACTAGCTGACCCAAGGAAGACAGGAGTTTACAGATCCAATTCCATGTTCCTCTACCAGCAGCGAAGGCTTTACGTGCATGGGGTTCTCATTTGGCCAGATGGACTGTTGGTATCTAAAAATGTTAGTAACACAGGAGATACTTCGCTTAAGGACAAAACCAATAAGGCAGTTTATTGCGTACAACAGCGCTCAATGGTTTTTGCTCACCAGCAAAGTGGATAATGATCACCTCTATTTAACAGTGAAATTTCATTCCATTTACTGCAGAAGACTGTATTTCACTCTCTCAAACTCAAGAAGCACATTTTTCCGTGTATATTACCGATTATATTTTTGTGAATCATATTATATAAATAATAAAACCAATCGATCACATACCCAAACAGGTCAGTGTATAATTATGAATGAAATCTCATTTATGATATTTACCTATATCACTACCAAACTTGGGATTGATTTGTGGTCTAAGCTATTTGATAAAATTCACGATGATTCAATCAACAAAGCATGGTTATTTTTTGTTTGTTTTTAAAGTTATATTTAGAAATGCATAAACTACAAGACCACTTTAAAAACTTTTAGTTCAAAGCTTTTCAGAGCTAATGATAACTCAAGTGTTCTCCACCCTTGAATTGAGAGTTTGAGCTACACCTGAAGCAAATGACATCCAGGACAGTACACTGCCATAAAAACAAATAGCAAAAGACCAAGGTTTGAAAGCTGAACATTCAGAAATAGGCAGAGGATTAGAACAAGCCACATGCGATATTGGTGGGATTATAAAAAAAGACTGCCCAGCATTTGAAGAAAAATAGATAGAAAATGATTTCTGCATAATTCAGATGCCATCCTTCTTTCTGCTTGGGAGCAGATTTCATAGTGATAAAAGATGGATAGCATCAGACAGAAGTATGTTTAATCAAAAAGTAATGGAACTGAAGCTTAAATTAAAATAATAGAAATCTACCAAGATGAACAATTTTTTTTACCTCCTTTGCATTTGCCGAGATACACATTCAAGCCATTCACATACTCAATGGAAGGAAATACAGACAAATGTCACAAAAGCAAAATTATACATAGATCCATGCAATCACCTGTGATACATAGCTAGACCTGTAAGTATAGCTACTTTCTTTTTTCAAACGAAAAACATTGTAATTCTAAATAACTGGGGAGTAACAGTATTGCACATTTTAAAATTACCTAAATCTAGAATATAACTAATTCCAATTCTAATGGGAAAACATTTTTGATAACATAATACCGATAGACTATAAATTAGACGTTTATAACCCTTTCATTAAAACTGATAGAGTTTACCATCATTTTAGCTCCTAAGCTTTCCTTGCTTCTAGTGCTATTACAAAGTAGCTAGTTTAGAATCAATTTCCGATAATCCAACACACCCTAAATCGTATTTTACTTCCCAAGAGTCTCTACAGAAGTAAACACAATGCAAGACACTGCTTAAGAAACTATAGCCACCTGACATTCCATAAAAACTTTGGAGTTTGGTGGGTAGCAATCTGAAATCCAGAGGTTCCTATGTATATGGATGCATTTTCCCCTGTAACTCCCATAGCCTGTATGAGACAATTCATTACATAAAGATATATTTATCTGCTCTCAACACAGTCTTCGTTAGAAAAACAAAGGAAAGAAAGAAAACCAATTCTGTCCGCAAAGACCTTCATTTGGGGTGGGAGGAGCTTAACATCTTGATCACAGAGGTAATTGCTATAATTCAACACGTAGCCTGTACTCAGACTATTAACAAGGATATTGTGGCATCTAACTAGCGTACAGGGAGAAGTTAAGTAGAGCTCTGCTTTAGCTCTGCTGTGCACGTGGCTTGCCAGAGTCTTCAGCAACTCAGTTCACTCACCCTATCAGTCCTCAACCATAACGTGCAAAGAAAGATATCCACTCCACCTATATAAACTCACACCACATCTACAAATGAATTGCACCGTACATACTATCATTACAGTTGTTTAAGGTCAAAACATCCATTAATGACACTGAACAAAGCTCCACTGAAAACACGCAAGTTGATCCTCCACATTCCCCAACACTCAGAAATTCTTCAACAGAAAAACAAAAACAAAAGCCCTAATGAGAAAAATAGGGATGACCACAGGGTACAAACAGAAACAGGCTCGCTACTTTCAACAAGCAAGTGCAATGCATTCACTTTACATCTTCGGACAAGCACAACTCAAACTCATCTGTTGAGGAGTTCACACATTTTGACATGATTTACAAAGCTCATAAGATAAGGATTGAACTAGAACTGTAACATATGGAGAGACAGAAACTATGTAAATCAATGCAATAGCTACTTCTTTAAAAGAAAGCAATTACACGTACTAATACAACAAAATAACTTCTCCACCTGGCCTTAAGGAAAAAAAATGGTCTCATAGTGACTATACAAGCTTCTGCAAAAAAGGCTTACCTCCTGGTTCCTCACACAATCTTTGCATGATTTCTACCAATGCTTACCAACACACAACAAAATTATACTGGGCACTCACTCCAACATGAAAGTGTCCACATAACCTTGCACAGAAATAACTGAAGACTAGAGCTGATGTACAAAATGTACCCACCAGGTACTTCAAGCTAAACACGCTTAACATAGGCAAACCTGAACCCTCCATTTCCTCTGTACCTCTTCATTTGTTCCTCCCTCACCAATAGACACAAATTAATATTCCTATTCTGTAGTCCTTTCCTCACACTGTCTTGAAGCCCTAATGTAAGGACAGGTACCCACTGTGACTGGTGCTGTGTAATAAAAAACATTGCCCTTACCCCAATGTATCATTCTTTTTGCAATTCAGGTCCTGAGTGTGATACTCCTATTTAACCACGTCATCTCATTTTCCATACAGATCCAAGCCATACCCAAAGTATACTATTTACTCCTTTATAATCTACCTCTCTTCTTATTTTCTATCCCCTCCTTCTTACCCTGGCTACAAGTCTCCACTGTGCATTTATCCACTTGTTCCACACACATTCTTGTCCTTTCCATGGAGCTCTATACCCACAGGAGATCCTCATGCTAACTTAGAAGGCATTAGCCCTGTCATTCAAATCAAGACCTACCAACACCAGGCCTGCCTGTAAGAAATTGCTTACTACCTGTAATTAGGGAGAGCTTTTTTTTTTTTTTTTTTAAATAAATCTAATTCACTTAAATATTAACTAATACCTGAATAAATCAAAACTCCCTCTCTACGTTCCAGTACATCAGTAAAAAACAGGTTTGTGATCAGAATTAAACATGCAACTTTGACTTTCTATGGAAATTTCAAATTCTGCTCCCTTTCTGTCCCCCCTATATGACAGATTTATAGCAAGCAGATACGTTCTACACCGACGCCGTTCTGGCAAGCTCCACCTCTAATGCAGCATCCAATACATACTAAATATATTCCTATCTCATTTTTTGACATATGTAACTACAGATGCCTGTAAGATTCCCAGCATTGCCTTAAATTTTACAATGAGACCAGAAAGAATATAATACCCACATAACTGCATCTTGCTGAGCTTTAGAGGAACATCAGAGGCAGAGGCAAAAAACCCAGATTAACAGCAAAATTGGAAAGACCAAAAAGAATTTTAATGGCAGGTTCTGATGTTGTTCCTCTATGAGACAACATCTTGATAGAGTGTTCCAGTTCACTAGAACATACTGTGCTTATTTGTACAATTGCTGTGTAAGCTTGGGTGAATATTATAAACTCTGGGTTTTGCTTTTATTCACATAGAACAGGAAAACCAGTTGATTTTCCACCATGAACACAGACAGAACATATTTAGATATAAGAATGCATGGTCATCTATTTACTCTTTAGACAATTCAGTAATTTCTATAGTCTGGGATTAGAGAAGTGTGAGGCCAGTCCATTAATCCTGCAGTCTGAAACATTTGTAGTGGAAAAAATACTTCCACTTTAAACCACAAAAGGCCTCTCTCAACATAGTAGAAACATGCAGGAAGTAACACAGCATGAAGAAAAAGGATAATACAAGCTATCTTTTCTTCTGGATCTGCATATTTGTTGTATGTGCTGAATTATAAGGATGCTGGAGAGCTTCTGAAATCAGCTTACAAAATACTTGGGTAATACCATGGGCAGGTAAAAATTCAGCTAGAGATGTAAAATACGTGTCCATTAGGCAGGTAGTATTTTGAAAACAGAGTCCTAAGTCATCAAAGAAGATAAAAGCTATGACTCACATTAAATCTTTCCTGATCTACAGCTGAACTAACAATTAACGGGGGAAGGGTTTAATGTTTTGTCTTCTGATAGCTATCTGCACTATTAAATACACTGTTTAGTGTAGCATAGGAAGTCTAAAAATCATCCTCCTACTTTACATTCAGTCAGTACCAAAAAGTATTCGTTAATAAAGGATAAAATTGACTGTCCTCAAGAGGAGCCTGTAAAACCATTTAGTTCAGGAACCTGCCCATATAATGGACTGAAAGACAAAACGGTGTTTATTACTTTAATAACCAACTTGCTCTGTGACTACGAATATGTTGCTTAATTTATCTGCTTCTCTGACAACGATTCACAAGAAACACTTTATTAGTAAAAAAAAAAGTATCGGGCCAATTAAAATATTTAGTGAACTTTTCCAGGTTGAAAAATCAAAAGAGAAAAATATTGCTTTTGTAAAACAAGTGTTTCAAACCAATGTTTCATTTCAGATTTTGCTCCTGTTTAATAATTAAAAATGTTTCTGGGCAACCAAATGTAAGTAACATTTTGGAAAGTCCTTTTTTTTCCAGGGAGGGGAGAAGGCTGGATTTTGGCAAAGGAACTGAAAAAAAATTTCTCTTTGGGTAAAGCCCAGAGGTGCGATTTTTTCAGTTTGACAAAAGAGCTGATAAATGTGTTACCTACACAGCTCAGTACTCAACCTCTCTTGAAAGGAACATTAACTTTGCATGAACTAATCATCTACATGCTGAATTTTTGTGCACTGCCATTTATGCATTAAAACATAAAAGAACATGCATAAAATCCACTTAGTTTTCCCATGCAAATGAGAATTTGTATAAATAAATTCTATTATTTGTTAGCGAAGTGATTTCCATTGAAGAACGATATGTAAGCAAAGATGAAGAAAATGCGGCATAAAAGAGTACTACCGTTGCTTTACGTTTTTAATGGTTCCATATGAAGCTAAGTATCCTAATCTGTGACGCTCACAAATACAAATTAGGTCACACGCAACAGGTGACAAGTTTTAATTGAATGTCTTCTGTCTGCAATTCTGACAAAAGGTGAATGGAAATAAATGAGTCTGGCAAGACAGCCCTGAGCCTTACAATACCCAATATCTCATTATTTTTAAACAGCTATCTATAAACTGATGCTGACAAGCCTTGAACCTTTTATTTCTGTTCAAGAAGAGGTGAATGTGCAGAAAGAAAGAAAAAAAAAGAAAAACAGGACAGCTACTCTGTTGCATTACACATGCAATACCCATTATTAGCTCTCAAATATTACAAAATAATACCTTTTACACTTCACATAAGAACTTACAAAAAAACCTGTTTCTTTTCCGGAAGAGATACGCTGTATGCAGTCAGCTCCTAATGCCTAAATCTGATCTTTTCTGAGTGTTATGCTACCAGAACTTCACTAGAATTATTCTAGACTCATGCCAATTTTGAAGAGACTGAAATTAGGCGACTAAATACAGGCTACAAAACTTCCACATCTTTTCCTTCACTTTTCTGAAGTGAGGAAGAGCCTATGTTGCAGTAAAATGTACATATTTGTAAACTGTGAAGGTAAGGCAACGTAGACCTAAGACTGTGAATATATAAAGCCCTGATGTTTCTGAAATGAAAGTTACCGTCACATAATACTTCTCTCCACATCACCTGGATTACTAATACACTAATAACTAGGAAGCAGCGTAAAATGCTGCAAAAGCTTTTATGAATAACACAGAAAATACTGTTGCTAATTGCACCATTAAATTTCATGTCAATGTGCTTATACATCATAACCATTCTATATAATAGTATATGCCTTATTTTTTTAATTATGCATATGACATCCTGGGACAACGTGTAAGAATAAATAAAGGCAATCTATCACTAACTAAATAGCACAGTTCTTACCTAAATTTATTTAAATATAGTTACACAAGATGCTATCTTGTTTCAGGGTTCAAATTACAGCCAATTTAATGAAGTGCAGCTTGCTGGGCTGTAAAGTCATTACTGCATCAATACACTTGAAACCATTACTTTAAGGTGACAAGTGCAGACTGGGAAAGTCAGCTTGGCTGATGATCCAAGGAGAGGGTATGGAATGCCAGGAGACAGAAAGGTCAAAAAGTAAGTTTGAGCAAGGGCATATCAATGCCTGAAGGTCAAAACCAGTCCTTTGTTCTAGATCACAACATCAAAGCTTATAAAGAATCCAAGAGCTATGCTAGTGACAACTCTAATAGAAAAGAAGTCTAACTTAAGTTCTGGACCATTTGCTGGTGACTCTCAAGAGAGATGGGAAGATCGAAATGAAATGCATTATAATAATTGGACTTTGAAGTACTGGTAGCATGAATCAAGATCTCAATACCCTTTTCAGATACAATAACGTGTAGTTTCACAATATTTCAGTTAGTGCCTTGCACGATGTGGGATTCTGGATTTAATCTGAGATCCAGAAGTCACAGGAAAGTTCTTAATAGAGTGAGATGAAATAGGTATTACATATAAAATCATACGGGTTCTACTGAGACCAAGAAATAGCTTGCTTAGAATTAGGATTGCTATCTAGAGGAAGTGATTTGATTTTGCTGGAACAGAATGAGAGAAAACTAAAGGATTGCTCTCATCATACTAGAGCTCTAAAGCAGATGTATGATTCACTGAAATACTAAAAGTTCTTTACCCTAACAAACATACTCCCTAATTTGGGGTTTTTTTTCTTTTCTGTTTTATAATCCTCTTCTATCTTGAGTACGCAGTCTGTGCTGAACAGTGTAAGAGTAAGATGAACAAAATTTAGTTTCCAAATTGCGCTTATCTGGCAAAGTGAGAGACACTTATTTTTTCAGTTAAGGTGGCTTTATATTGCCAGTTAATTCTAAATTGGCCTTAATACAAAAATATGTGTTCTCACAGAATTTTGGACTTCTCCAAGGCTATTCATGGAAACACCATTTTGACATTGTCTTTACTCTTAGCACACCCATAACAATACTATCTCTGCAACCTCTCCTCATATTTATGTGTTGAGTAATTATGAGCTACGCTTCCCTTGGTGAAGCACTATGCAATTTTTCCCTGCTTTTTTTTATTCTTTTAAAGAGCAAGATAATGATTTGTGAAACCTCATCAATTTCACACTTCATCTTTCAAGCTTCCTCAAAAGGTATGGCAGAATTCTGAACTTACTCCCTCTTTCTTCTGCATGCTGTTTTATGGTACCACAAAATCTAGACCAGGTGGCACAACAGGAAGACAGACCAAGAAGCTTACACCATATCTCAGCCTCTGGTTGGGGTTAACACATTTTTAGGAGCATTCTATTTTATCATGATTTATAGTCTAAGTAGACTTCATCAATTCTACCCATACAGAAGACTGTATTAGAAACTAGAATATCTAAAGTAATCTAATGAATGTATGTCAGCCTGATGCTAAAAAAAAAAAAAAGAAAAGGAGGTTCTTTTAAACCTAAGCATCAACTTTATATGAAAATGTGGGCTTGGAAAATGTGGTAGATATTCTTGCATTTTGGCTTTACTTTTGCAGCCAAAATATGAGCCTTTTGTCTTTTGTATTGTTCTATGTTTGCAAATTTTTTTCAGGATTAGATAGGAGTTACACAACAGGGTTTCATTTGGGTTCTCAGACTACTCTTGCAGTACAATTACAGGATAATTCTAATTTCAAGATAAAAGATCTTATATTACTAGTTTCAGGTGTATTTGGCAAATGACATGGCTTTTCTGTACTTTTCCTGTCCACGTACTGTAACTTTCTGTTTCTTAAAATCCTACCTGCTACAAGAGTAAAGTTCAACAGCGGCTTATATGAGTTCATAGTACATACGGTCACATTTTATGACTGTGAGGAATTTGAAATTCCTGGTTTCTACTCCCTTTCTCACTTCGCTGAGTGGTTGTTTATTTTATAAAGTGGAATCTTTATCTGCTACTTAGGTAGGAAAAAAACAGTGATCTAGGTCAATATGTTCAGACTGGAAGGTACTGATATACCACATCACAGCATCTTCCTGTGCAGTATTGCTCCAGCCTGCAAATCTCAGAGTTAATGCAGAAGAATAAATTTAAGGTTTTTTGCTTCACTATTTGCCCTGGGTTACAGTGATGATTGTTCAATAACAAAACTAAAACTTCAAAATTAAGCAGCTGAATGAGCATCAAATCAAGACACAGCATAGTTAAAATAAAAAAAATAACGTACAATCTCAACGTGGTGGAATTGCTTCCTATTAGTGTTATCTTGTAGCACTGTGTTGAAAGGTGGAAACAAAGACGGAAGATACCTTCTCTGCAAGTATTACGGTTTCTGCAGGTGGCAGGTAAAACCATTCCAATGTGTGCAGCTTAATGAACACTGGGAAAAAAAGCACTCAGGAAGAAAGTATTTGTCTCTTCCCCCAAAAAAGTCAGGTAGTAGTGTATCTAATGATGAGTATAAAGGTAGAGTCTGTAAAAAACCCTGGTAATAAAAAACCCTGTAAAAATCCCTGATAAGTATCTGTATTTTATACAAAGTATCACAGTGTACAAACATTTGCCCCAACACTTCCAGAGTACTGAGAATACTGCAGATGTCAGTGGAAGATCTGGTTGAGAGGATGCTGTCAACTCAATTAAAGCCTTTACATTTTAAAATAGGTATTTCTATATTTACATAACATTACTGAAACAAGTGTTTTAAAAATACACTTTTCCTTTGTCTTTATACAAACTTTCCTCTGTCATTCCATGAGTACCAGTATCAAAGAATTGTGCAGACATGAGAATCAGAAAGTTAAACTGATATACACGTTTATAAAAAACATAAGATAGTATCTGGCTCTACCAGCTAAAACCTGGAAAGAAAACCAGATTAAATTTTTACAGTTCCTGTAACAAGTGTAGTTATTCTCTGTTTCGCCTTGGGAAAGCAACGGCAAAGAAAATGAAACAAAAGAAGTTAACAGGTATAGGCAAAGTTCTGTGGACATAAATGAAAAAAATCTAAGTAACTCTTCATTTTGAATTTTAGGTATTCTCCTGAACATATTTAACATTTCATTCATGCCCAGACTGTAACTGATTTATACACTAGCTCATATATCCTGCTAGCCTCATAGCTTGACATACTGCCTAGCACGCTAGAGTGACAGGCTATCCTGTTTGCAGCCTCTGCATCTCATCTCGAGATAATACTTGAGCAATTAATGGAAAGTTTATTAGTGATACCACTTTATTGATACTACTGCTAGCAACTTTCCATACAAAAGCATAACGGTTAGCTTGCGTATAGACTATTCTTTTATAGTTAGCACTAGGAGTGGGTCAGAGTTAATGCAGAAAATTCCAGCTGAAAAACATAACTATAATGTGCTTGGTGTTTTTCAGCCTTTTTGACTGTCCATAACGTTACACACAATTAATACTACGAGGTAAATTCATTACACTTTAATAAAACACAATAAATTTTGAAACAATTAGACAGTATACTCTGATTATAAAATGCCTCTGCTCTAAAACAGAAAACAGTGACAATTTTCTTCTAATCTCATAGGTAATGTTGGGCCTTTGGGAAATGGGTTAATAAATTCTAGTTTTTTAAACCATGCAGACTGATTTACTGCAAACTTCCCCCATTACAGTTATAGTAGGTGTCTATCAAATTGCTTATGAGAACAAATTTATGGAAAATATCCAAGAGTCATGTTTTGTTCTTATTAAAATACATGAATATGTATGTAATTTTAGCCAGACTAAATGAACAGAACAAAACAAAACAAAATGAGAAAAAAAGGTCAACAACTGTTGTCAAAAGAATTCTTCTTTTCCACAAGAAACAACTCCTCCCTGTTAAAAACGCCTTTATATAAAAGATGTTTGTCTGAGGAGAATATTTTTATTTAAATAGTCATGGCAAGTGCTATGAAGAAAAATTGTACAAAGTGTACAAGGGTACGTTAATACAAGTAATTGGGTGACATAATTACATAAACATTATTTAAAAGAGGAAATAAAGCATAAAATTTCCTCATCCCCAGGAATTATTTTCATATAGAACAGATGCAGAATTTAAAACAAAAACAAAAACAAAAAAACTTAGTTTTAAGTCAATAATTCCGGACAAGCACAGTCTATTTAAATTGGCACGTTCAACGCACATCTCAATGGGAACGTTCACAGTGTGTGATGCTAAACACACGCATATTTAATTTTTCTAGGGGCCATAAAAAGAATATTTACCAAACAAGAGACAAAGTTCTTCTCACTCAATGACTGCAAATCTAGCATCATTCTACTGAAGTCTGTACATTTCTTCAGCTACTTCTAAAGGCAGGAAGAGCAAACAATTTACTTTCATGGACTTTGTATTTTTAACAAATACTGTGTTCCTTTCAAAGTTTTCTGCTTTTTCTCCTATTTCTCTCCCATTTCTCTCCCAAAGTTCTCTTCCTCCCTTTAAAACACATACATTGTACTCATTCTTTCTTTTTTCTTTTAAACATATAACTAGACATTTCCATGTGGGTTTCATTCCTATGGACTGTAACATCCAGTTTAAAAGAAATTAAGGCTAAAACAAGAGCAGAATTTACTGGATAAAAAGATGACAAGTTATGTACAAAATAACCTAATTAAACAAAACCACAAACAGAAACCTAGAGAAAGAGAGAAATATTTCAGGATATTTAAAACTGGCACCCACAAAACACACAAATGTGTATAATCCTCTTACAAGGATAGTTTTTGAACAACTTAACCATGAAGTGCACATACAAGTCAAACCAAAATTGTGTCTGTGACATCCACTGCAACATCTAACTCTCTTCTCATCATCATATTAAGAGTATGATCATACTAAGAGTATGATGATGATAAGAGACTTACCATACTAGTTCACCATAAAATTCAGTAATAATTGAATTGTATTTCATCTTCATCAGAAACCCAAAATTTCTAGCAGAAAGAGCCTCAGAAATGCTACAAAACACCTTTTCCAATGTCCCCTTCCATGAAACATGCAGTACCTTTTACCTGTTACTGTATATGTTCCTCCTGCCATATTTGAACAGGAGATTCTTTTATATGTTCTGAGTTTTGGGGGCTTTTTGCCTTTTTTTTTTTTATTGAAACATTAATAACTTTTGAATTATTAAGAATACTGTTCTTTTGCCTTCAGAAGCAATCATTTCAACGGAAGTTATTCTGACACTGTTTTGCAATTTTAAGTTCACTTTCTGTTTTTTTCCAAACTTTTCCTATCTATATAGTCAAAGTATACAGGCTAGTTCGCGTAGTATTTTACTTGGAACATTTATACACATTTGCTATGATATTAAAGACATTAAAATTCTTAGGTCAAGAGAGGACAATCACAGCTTAAAATATTCATGCAAAGTGGAAATAAAACACATGAAAAATATTTACTTGACACTATTGCCAAGAGTATCAGAAACATTCTTAGCATAATCATTTAGTTTTAAGGCTTCTGTAGTTCCACTGAAAGTCAGATTAAGAAACTATAATCTGTATCTAAAGGACAGATACACAGAATTTGTTTTTATTAGTAACCTATTCTTCTGGATCTGACCAAAGAAAGCACAAAAGAAACAGATGCACATATATGTAAGTTCTAACTTCTCAACTGGATACAAAGGGCAGTCAAACAGTTCTTGAATACAGATGAGTTCCCTGGGTCCTACGAGTTCACCATGAAAAAATGTAGTTGCTGTCACCTCTGTGATCAGGAAAACAGAAATAGGCTTAAAGGAAAAGGAGACAACCCGATCCATAATGTGCTGCAGTGAGTACGCTTTTCTCTCTCCAGGAGGAACTCTTGAGAGAGCAATCACCAAAGGCTGGATGTGCTTTGCACATCACAGTAAAACTCAAACAAATTACACTGCGCTGCCTAATGATTAATAAAAGCTAAGAGTTGAAATTCCTTACTCATTCTTTTATCCTGCCTTACATAGGTAATCCTTCCATACAAACACAGGAAACTGAACACAAAAAAGTAAAGGTCTTGAGAGCTGTTGGCAAATAAAGTCTCTGTGTGGTTCAGTTTTCAGAGTTCAGATTTTGCTCATTCCCGCACCTCCATCTTACTCCCGTAAGATCCAAAATTATACCTAGGACTGTCCTTTAAGCAAAACAAGCCTGTTTCTTCCTCTTCTGCCTTTCCCTCTCTCTGACCTTACAACTTCCTGTTTGGATCAAAACCTCCCTCTGCAATGCACTTTGTTTGTTCCAGAAGGTATTTTGATCCCGAGGTCAAATTTGGATCCGTTCTGAGACATTCCAAGTTTTTTTTTTCTACTAATTTTAATTGGACTAGATATATTCAGAAGAATGGTATAAAACATGCAGAGAGTCCTGAAGAAGACAGCACTGCTTACTGCATCATTGTAATGACATAACAGGAATAAGATCGTGCCTGTATTTTCAAAGGCAACTGATTCAAACGTTTTTCCTCTAAGCTTTAACTTAGTTAACCTGCAGAAAAGAAAGGGAACTGACCGTGGAAGAACTTGCCTATAAGTATGCTTATAGCCAGCAAACTTGTGGATCAGTTATAGGAAACATCAGTATATTTTCTGGGAATAGTTAGCCATATCATTTATAGGAGAAAATCAAAACAGACGGCACTGAGGATGGATCCTATGAGGAAGGCCTTTGGGACTGAATATGGGACCTTTTTTAATCAGTGATCGCAATGGTCTTAACACGTGCTCTGCTAAAGCACATGGAAAATAAGGAGGTGATTGGTGACAGCCAGCATGGCTTCACTAAGGACAAATCGTGCCTGACAAACTTGGTGGCCTTCTACGATGAGGTTACAGCCTTAGTGGATAAGGGGAAAGCAACAGATGTCACCTACCTGGACTTGTGCAAGGCATTTGACACTGTCCTGTATGATATCCTGGTCTCTAAATTGGAGAGACATGGATTTGATGGATGGACCACTCGGTGGAAAAGGAGTTGTCTGGATGGCTGCACTCAAAGACTTGTGGTCAACGGGTCAATGTCCAAGTGGCGTGCAGTGACAAGTGGTGTTCCTCAGGGGTCGGTACTGGGACCAATACTATTTAACATCTTTGTGGGCACCACGGATGTAGGGACTGAGGGCACCCTCAGCACGTTTGCTGACGACACCAAGCTGTGTGGAGCGGTTGACATGCTGGAGGAAAGGGATGCCATCCAGAGGGACCTGGACAGGCTTGAGAGGGGGGCCTGTGCTAACCTCATGAAGTTCAACAAGGCCAGGTGCAAGGTCCTGCATGTGGGACGAGGCAATCCCATCCACAAATACAGGCTGGGCGGAGAGTGAATCGAGAGCAGCCCTGAGGAGAAGGACTTGGGAGTGTTGGTAGATGAGAAGCAAAACATGAGCCATCAATGTGCGCACACTGCCCGGAAGACCAACCACATCCTGGGCTGCATCAAAAGAAGTGCGGCCAGCAGGGCCAGGGAGGGGATTCTGCCCCTCTACTCTGCTCTCGTGAGATCCCACCCTGGAGTACTGCATCCAGCTCTGGAGCCCCCAGCATAAGAAGGACATGGACCTGTTGGAGCGGGTCCAGAGGATGGCCACGAGGATGATCAGAGAGTTAGCGCACCTCTGCTATGAGGACAGGCTGAGAGAGTTGGCGTTGTTCAGCCTGGAGGAGAGAAGGCTCTGGGGAGACCTTATAGCAGCCTTCCAGCATCTGAAAGTGGCCGACAAGAAAGCTGGAGAGGGACTTTTTACAAGGGCACATAGTGATAGGACAAGGGGTAATGGCTTCAAGCTGGAAGAGGGGAGATTTAGATTAGATCTCAGGAAGAAATATCCCACTCTGAGGGTGGAGAGGCACTGGAACAGGTTGCCCAGGGAAGCTATGGAGGCCCCATCCCTGGAAGTGTTCAAGGCCAGGTTGGATGAGGCTTTGAGCAATCTGGTGTAGTAGGAGGTGTCCTTGCCCATGGCAGGGGGGTTGGAACTAGATGATCTTTAAGGTCCTTTCCAACCTAAACCATTCTACGATTCTATGATTCTAACAAATCTGGTATTTTCTGATACTGTTTCTTAAGGTTTTACATGTTTCCCACTTGCTGACATGGGAGATTTATGTGAACATTGTACACCTTGGCAATGCTCAGGAGCATTTGTTTCTTGAATTGAGGCAGGTTTTAGAAACTGTAACACAATTCATTTTTTACTGCCTTTTCCCCATTTTACAGAGTTAAGTTATTTTCCACTTGTCATGCCATTGTGTCAGAGATGGTGTGGTACGGTGGATTGATAACTCTTTATTATTCTCTCCAGCTTGTGCCTTTCCTTTTAGATTGCTCAGTGATCTTCTTTTCAAACTATCTACGAAGAGTGGAAGTATAGTAAACTTCCCTACTTTGTGCCAAGTTTGTGTGGAGTCTGTTGGTCTCTCACTGATGGTACTTAGATATTTCTCAAAACTAGGTTAACTTGCACTTAAGCACTAGGATCAATAGGAAACTTGGCCAGATATCCCAAACACATCAACCCAGTAGAGTTTTAGTGGTATCTGGACCTTTGAATTAAGATTAGGAGCAAAAGGCAAAAATGAGAACATACTGCAACATTTAAATTGAGAACCTTATATTTGTCCAGTCCTTTTCACATTCAGAGTGAATTTTAGTACACCTTCTAATCAAGTTCCATATCAAAAACTTCCTACAGTTCAAATAAATTCAGGGCCAGAGTTCTGTGATTTTGATTGGTACCTTCCCTACTTCCAGAATGGCGTGGTCCATTTTTTTATTCAAAGCCATTTCCAGAAAATAGCAGTGAAATACAGTTAAAAATCCTCTACATGGACTTCTTAATTTTTAAAATTTTTAAAATGATCTAAGTAAAAGATGGGGAAATTCTCCTCGTAGCTACAAAAATATGTAAGATAGAGTAAAAACGCTTTTCATATGCTTGTTATTTATTTGTCCCATTCTATTCTATTGCTTCTACTCTGAGGAATGCACTTTAATCTAACATAAAGAAATGCACTCTATACTTTACATTTCTCTAGCCACGGAACACACCATACCGCTAAGGTATACAATCCTTGTCAAAACTCCATGCAGTTGGGAATTGTCACAGTGAACTAAATGGACTGGGATTTCAAGTGCTGGATACTATACTTAACAGCCAGAGAAGCTCTTAGATCTTGTTTAAGAAAGAGAGGGCGTAATTTATCTAGAGAAAATCCTCCTTTGGCAGCATATGCACAAGAAAGAAAGGCTCTATGTACTGAACTTTAAAGGGAAATTAAAAATAAAAGTTTCTGTCTATCGTGAACATACTTTGCAACATTAAAAAACAAATACACACAAAACCAAGTTAACTACTATGTACATAAGGTCTGAAGTATCAATAAAGAAATTTTGGGTTCAACTTCAGTTACGTAGACCAATGTTACTCGTGATGAAGTGAACAGACATTTACCTGTTCATCTCAAGACTGCTGCTACTGAACTGGGCCATAACCAGACGATTTCTAGACAGCTCTTATGCGCCATGCATCATGAAATGAATGGTGATTCCAAAGGTATAATGCCAAAACTGGTTAATGCCTATTATTTGATTTTAAGAAGTTTAAAACTAAGTCAGTTTAGACATTAGAACAGAAAACATATCCTATTACATGTAATTGCAACACAGTCCATCCTGCCAATAGCAAAGTTCAATGGCTAGGCTAGTAATTCCTTCACTGAGAATAGGTAGGGAGAGACAAAGAATTCCTTTATGGCCTTCTCATTCATCAACATATACCACAAAAAATGGTGTGCATTATTTAGTGCTAGTTTCAATTTACATTATTCATGTCAGGAAGCAGACTAAATACTGTTTTGCAAGAAAGTAGGCATTGCAAAGGAATAAAACTATTGTAAAGGTACAAAAACTTAATTTTAAAAAGTCAGTTGGTTTGTGGATATGTTCTCCCCCCCTTTCAGTTTTGACGTACAACTGTTAGCAAAACTTTAAAAAATTAATTTGGATGTAGGATCAATGAAAATTGGTGTTCTTTTTCCACCCAAATACAGGATCTTAACACAGCCCACGAAAAAACAAGTAAGTCTATCTTTCAAGAGAAGGTTTTCCATCACACTTCAGTCTTCATTAAGGAGCAGTTTACCTGAGGACATGCTTAAAGATCAGTGGCATGTTCCACTGCACACAGATCTGTTATTAAAATCAGGTGATTTTACACAGTTTTCTTGATGAACAAATGCCTGCAGTCCTTACTCAGAAAAAACTCGGACTGAAACTCCCATGCCACTAAAATCCCAATTGCAGACTTGTTCCATCATGAATAATATTCAACATACCCTCCTAATTAATGCAAGCAATATTACTGCCATTTATCTTTCTTTTTCATTGTTTTTTCTCAGTTACTTCTCCAGCAAAATGCAGTGGTTTATTGTTAATTGTGATGAAAAAAAAGAAATGAGCCGAATCAATTACAGTCCTCTGTCAGTCTGTATGGTTGAGGCACAACTTTTACTGTTTTAATTAAATGAAGAAACGGGTCTATTGTTTAAAGGCATTAAAGAAGGCAATTCAAAACCTGAAGTAAAGCCTTTCTGGTTTTACTGAGGGGCAGAGGTGCCTGTAAAAGCAATGCAGGTCTCTATTTGAATTTCATTGCAGCTGTGAAATTTATAAGAACCACAGAAACAATTAGCTATCCATTTTTCCTTTTAGCTAAAGTACCACTAGTTCTAAAGGTTTTGTGTTGTGAAGACACTGTTACTTACAAAATGTTGCTGTCACTTTAATCCTGGGCTAGCAAGAAGACAGAATCCTTAATGAAGATGGAAATCTAACAAACGAACAAGAAAGATTCTGAAGTAACGACAACAACAAAAAGCCATACAGGTTGTCAATGACAGGGGGAAGATTAGTGGAATTATACTGCTTATTATCAATATAAAGTTGATCTTTTATATGATGACAGTAAGTTACAGTCCTACTCCCGATAAAGTCAGCAGAAGTTTTGCCACTGCATTCAGCTGGGAGAAAAAGAGCCCTCTGCATTCAAAAAGCCCAGCAGGCCAAATTCAGATCAGTTGGTTCACATACATAAAATAAATACACAAAGAGCAGAGAGAGACCTCTGCACAAGTTAAAACTCCTTAAGCCCTTGAAACAGTATTAACACAGCATTTTGAAGTCACAGGAACAAGTCTTAAAAGGATAAGACTAGCCCCAGTTACAGACTGCATTTCCCAACTGCACTCAGCAGTTGCTCAGTGAAGTGGCTTTCAGGGAATCCTTCCTCTATTCATGGATGCATGTATATACAGCTATGAATGTATACCCCAGTAACAAGCTGTTTCCCAGGCATGCAGTGGTCATAACTGCTGTTCTACCCCTCTCAGTCCTAGTGAACAGGAGCACAAGGTGGGCTAAATAACACCTGCAGAATACAGGTCCATGCAATACTACTGCCCACTGCGCTAAACAGGATGTTTCACACATCCTTGGCAAAGACTTTGAGACAGGCTTTGGGAAATTCATAGTCTTGGTCACAAAAATTCTGCTAACTTCAATGGGCTTGAGTGATCAGTTATTTGTTGTCCAAAGTCTTTTTAACCACTACAAACAAAACTTGCAACAACAACTCAAGAGATTTTTTTGTAGAAACTGATAGGAAAGTGCAACCTCACCTTGAATGCAAAAGAAATAACTCACTGGAGCAAGGTGAAAAAATTAAATGTTTTACTCTCATGCTGATTATATTTGATAGAGGTTATAAATATAATACTAAAGTATTGTCTTATTGTAATTATACATTTAGCATCTTAATTATATTAAAAAATTATCCTGAGAAACCTGAATTTCAACAATGGAAGTATTTGTTGTAAATGGGATTTGACATATATGTGAAACTGGATAAAAGGATTTTCAATCAAAGTCTGTCTCCTAGCAAGCTCTATCATAGAGGGTTGCCACAACAGGGAATGCTGAGTAATTATGAAACTACATAATGATTCATCTTTACTTTTCCTTTTTCTGACTCACTCTTTTTTGTGATCAGCAGAGGCTCAAACACCAAGCAAAATTGGGACAGTATGCTGTTTACATACTCCCCTTTTTCACTCCAAACATCCCTGGGCTGCAGGGATCACCAAACAAGCCAGCCTAAGAACAACATAAAACATTATTACTCTTCTGGTTTTCCCTAAATGCTCTAGGTAGCCGTCACTTTATCCCGTGTACACCATGTTCCATTACTGCCCAACCTAATAAAGACTTCTGTCACAGTGATAGCTTTTCATCTTCGGAGCTCCTTTCTCCTCTCCTGATAAGGCTGCCAACTCCACTCTCTGTAAATGAGCTCATGTGAACACTTTATTTTCGGCTTGTGGAAACAAAAAGGGCCACTGCTCAGCTTCAGAGCTTGAGGGGGCGGTTTTCTATCTTGAAAGCATGGCCAAGGCGTTTGAAAGGGATTAAAATTAAACTGGTAAGTTTAGCTTAAATAAGAAACTTGAAGCAGGACTACTGCACTCACAAACCCTGCTTTTTCTTTAAAAGATTCAGAAGTCCCTTAAAAATGGTCATTTGAAATAATTTTTATTTGTCTACTCTTAAACCTTTGGCTACTGCTTAGATAACACTGCTAGCCAGTAACCCACGTTTACTATCAATAGCCACACATAGCTGAGCGTCTCACTTAGAGGACAGATGGTTTATCCCATCCCAGTGCACGCAGTTCAAAAACACGTGAATTGCAGCTTCAGCTTCCTTATCCAAACAGCAAATAAATTAAATTTTTTTGCAATCAGTGGCATATGTTTGCATCTGTGCACAGAATGACTTGGGCCAAACCTGAATTGACACGTTTCACTCAGTGACATTCTAAGTATTCTATGAATGTCCAATTCCTAGCACTGTTTGCTGCGCAATAAGATGGGAAAGAAAAACAAACTTTTACAAAGACTTCCCCTGCTGTTACATTTTATACATGAAATTTGTTTCACCAGATAGCTACTTACTATCTAGCGGCTACAAACTTGTTACGTTTTTAAAAGCTTACATAAAATGTGTCCTTAGGAACAATGCAAACGGACTATCCCACCTCCCAAGGTACTTCGCTTCCCTATCAGCTGTACTTGGCCAGGTGGAGAACCAAGTCAGCGATAGCTCAGGGCACAGGTATTCCAACTGTATCACATCTGGTTTAAAATCCACCCAAATAAAAATTATTTGCTGGTCTCATATTACTAATCTGTCCACATTAGGAATGTACCAAAGAAGTAGTACGCATTGCTCAGCTCAAGATGAAGGGCCCAACTAATACAGATGTCTGCAGTTAAAACTTACTGGAAGCATGGGCTTAAAGGAAAGATACGTAGGAGTAAGGAGTGGTCATTTTGCAAAAATCCTCAAGGAGTTTTAGATATGGAGGTTTCCTTCAAGATGCTCTCTACAAAATGTCATTCTCCAAGACACTGGAAATCTACTCTTACCACCTTATTACCGCTGCTTTTACTATTTCTAGATTCATCCTCTTCAGAGGCCCAATATTGCTGTCCACTGCTGTACATCATACATTTTAGGCTGTTCTATGTAGCAAATTCCCCATTGCTGAAGAGTTTTAATAGGACAGTCTGAAATCAGAGTAAATAACATAGCAGAGGGAAGCAAAACAGTGTTTCCCGACTGGAAAGACTTTAATGTGAAGTATGTAATGGAATCTTGATTTAACACTGTCATAAGACAAACACTGAAGGTTACCCAGAAACTGCAAAGGACCATTGGAGGGCAGAATCTCCATGCCAAAATTACAGCAAATTTCTGTTAAGATATTTTTAAATAGGAAATCCAAGGCAGCCTTCCCTCTAAGAAACTTCTTGAAGAAAGAAAGGATTAGGAATAACTGTGTCCAAACATACTACAACGAAAATACAAAGGTGGCCAGGACTGAACACCGAAGGAAACATGAAAAGGAAGCTGGACAATGATGGGCTTCCTACACCATAAATAGGAAAGGGGGTTTGGGAGATGGTCTGATTAGGTTCAAAAGAACTAACTTCTGAAATCACAGCCAGTAGCCGTTCAGCTGTTAGAAACTGCCTCCAGCAAGCACTGTTGAGTAACCATGCCATACATGCTTAGCTTGACAAAGCAGGTCCTCTTCTACACACCCAACTAGGCAATCCTTGCCATCTTTTTGCCCCGATCCCATCTTCATACTTCCTAGTGTCTTCCCCCACCACAAGCTATTTGATACGTATGAGTATCAAATGCAGCAAAGTCCTGGACAGCCTGGCTGGGAAACAACTTTATGTAAACACTCAAGACGTTGTCAGGAACCTTACTCACTTATGAGTGTAAGAGTCTGAAGTCGCTCTGACTGTGGGAAGGCCCATGACTGTCAACGTTTTGTAGAGTTGGGAGAAAAGCAGCCGTTGTCACAAGCAAATCAAGTAGCAAAATTAAAAGTCATGCAGAAACGACAACAAATGATTTCTCAACATGAACATTTAAAATCTAATTTAAAATTCGAGTGATTTTAAGAAGTTCTGTAAACATATTCTATGAGAAATAGCCTCTGCATACCAAAATAGACTGCATATTGAAAACAACACCATTAAACCCAAAGGAGTGTATGCAGGATAGATTCTGAAAACAAGTTAATGGCTCAGCATTGGCCTGATCCTGCTTCTGCTACTTACAGCACTTTTAACAGCCTATTAACTTCAAAGGCACAGGACTACGTTACTGAGATTTAGCAGGCCCCCTTTATACTCTCGGAGCATCTACACAGTACTACCATAAACCTACTATTCTTAATATAATTAAATTACATCATTAAGAACTGGGGCCTCTGGCTTGTCTGGTCAAGCCATTAATCTGTTCCTATTAGCATGGAAGGACTATAACGCAGGCTGGATACAAAAACCATTAGTAGTAACTAATTGCAATTGACTAATTGATGACAGGTGACTGATCTTAATCATGTGGAGGAACTTCGGGGCCTTCTCTTACTCCAGAAGAGAGGTACTTTTGCCACTCCTAGAAGAGGTACTTGTTTCATGCAGCTCAAAACCAGTTAGCATTGCCCAAGAATATTTATACCATGCAGCTGCTATTTTGGATTAGCATGCTATACTCTGTTCACCTGAGGCTGTTACATCACTGTGATCCACTACATCACGATGATTTAACTGAAAATGAAATTGTTAATCAACATTTGTTCTGCTCTCTCTCAAAATAAACACCTTTGCAATACTATTTTGGACACTTAAAAGTCTGTAGTTATCATCTCTTTAGTTAACATTGTTAGCAGAGACAATGTACAAACTCAACTTTTGTGTCTACCAGGGTTCAGATTTGGTTGCTGGTATTTGTCCCTTTTTAAAGGGAAAGGAAAACTGAACTTATGTGCTCCCTGAGGTTTATTTCAAGCTTAACCCAAGTTAGATTATTACTCTCTCTCTTCTTTTATTATGGAAAGGTATGTCACAAAAAGAAAGCAACTACAGTCCAGATTAATTTCTGTTTCCATGTGACTTTCCGCTCCACCGCAGAAACTTTTCCACCCTTCTCCATTTGAGAATTCTTCTTTTTAAGGTGGCACACACTCCTGTTTCCCTCTGCAGCTAAAGATATTTGACAGTATTTAATAGCTTGTTGGACAGGACAGTTAAAAAACACCTACAAGGAAACATCTTACTGGGTAGACACTTACAATTGCTACCATTCATTCACAGTGACGGACTTTGAAATGTTCCTTAAGGAGCACACAGGCATTAACGAAAACCTAAACAGGGTTGTAGTGCTCCATCAAAAATTTTGACCTAAGGCCACTAAGTGCTTAGTGTTATGATAACTCTTGAGCAAAAGGACTGGAACACTTGAAGGGAAAAAATTCTTTCCTATCAGAACAGAGCAGGCAGCCCTATCTTCTGGAGGGAAAAAAAAAAAAAAAAAGCACTGTTTTAAATAGAAGATTAACAGAAAGTAGAGGACATTAGGAAACAATGCAAAACCAATTTTGTAGTTAACTGAAATAAACTTACATAGTAAATGTAGGATGTTGCCTGTCTAGTCCAGTCCCGTCTTCTTTGCTTTGTGTTTAATAAGAGATTTTGCTGGCTATCTTAATCACTTTGTATCATGCAGTAAACTCCAGAGAATAAACAAACAGAACCCTCTCAAGGCCAGTAGCTGAATTTGGGTCAGACTGAAAAAAAATGGTTTAGTGGCCTGTACTCCCTTTTTACTGAAGCCTTCTACCTGGATGGCTGTACCTCTGCTGAATTACTAAGAATAATGTTTCTCTGTCTCAAAAATCAAGTGGGCACTGCTTGGAATAGCAAATAGTGAGCTTTAGAAGTATATTGTTTGTAAAAATGTAAGAGCATTTTTAAAAATCACTATCTATATTCTGGCTCTGTAGCTTTATAAGTCACATATATATTTAATAAGAGCGTTTACTCTATAACTCTTACTTTAATAATGATAGTTCTGAAATATCCCTCCCATGCCTAGCTAGCTTCCTTTAAAAAATTACTGCACTTAGCAAGAAAAAAAAACCTTTCTGTTTTTTATTCCTTAACTGCTATAGTTCTCAAAGTCTTCCATATTTTCAGCTATTATCCCTTTCTTGCAAAGAGCCCACTTAATAACGTTCACTCTAACAACCTCATTTATTTTCCAGAAAATTAACTCAGTTTCAACCCTGATTAATGATTTCATCTAAATGAATCAAATTAAAAATTGAAAATTATATTTCAAAAGCCAAAGAAAAAAAAATTGACCATTTCCAGTTAACAAATGATCCTTTCAAATATTAAAAGATGACCATGAAGAGTGCGTGATAGTAATGAAATCTAACTGGGGCCTACTGCTTATCTGGAGTTCATGAAGGGGGAGAAAAGGGAAAAAAAAAAACCCTTTCTGCATTGTTAACACTGAAGTCTCTTGGGATGCCAATCTGACTTCCACTTAGTCTTTGCCTGTAATCAGCACACCAAAATAATATGAGAATTTCAATGTTAATTAAACTGGTAGGGTTGGAGATACACCAACACTGAAGAGGGATTAGGAAAGCACACAGTACCAATAACCACATCTGTTAACAAATCCTAATCTGTGAAAGAGCAATTTAACCTTCCCAAAACTGCTAAAACCTAGTTACAGGCTGTCTACTAGGGAAGAGAAAGATCTTGGTCTTAAAAAAAAAAAGTCAGCTATATTAACCAAAGAAAAACTGTTATTCAGATCACATTACATTGTCTTGTAAGAGGAGAGGTCCAACCCATTAGACCCTTGATTTGCTAACAAAAGGAAAAACAAAGTTTTATTTTTCCTGCCTTCTTGTATCCCTACTATTAACTTTGTTCTGACAGAAATGTCTTTTAAAAACAGTGATTATTCTACATATTTTCCAGGTTATGGTGCTTATCAACTAGTAAAAAGTAGTCACCATTTATATTGGTAAATTAACAAGATTGCATTTTAATTATGAATTTACTGATGTCATATGAAATGTTCAATGAAAAATTGTAAAACATAACATTCATCTTTCAATTGGGCCAAAGCACAGAGACGGATACTATTCCACTTCACCACGGCAAGGAAGACAGTAGAGAAGTTTCTGCTTTACAGTTTGATTTTACTGAAGGTTCAACACCTGCATCAAGGTTGTTTCACAGTCATCTTTGTAACCATATGGAGTAACCACATAGAAGTGAGTGGTAAAGCAGTATGGTTTTTTGTGGATCAGCCCTCAGTGTGTATGTACGTGGCACAGATGTCTCTTCTTTTTCTGACTCTCAGGAAAGAGACTGTCCCATTCCATTGCTTTGAGCCAGGGACAACTCCAGTAGCAAGGCCAAATACATAGATGTTTCTGAAAATTTAGGAACTACCTGATCAGAGAAACCAGTCCAGACAGACATTTCACAAGCTTTCCAAACAATCCTGACTTACTTTTGTAACCAACCTGTAACACACTGGATAATGAAATCCTGGCACAGATGATGCCGGTATTTCAAGCTATGCCAATCTAGATGCTAGTTTGGTGATGTGGACAGACTCCAAACAGGCTGGGCAAAAAACTGCAATATTTAACTTCCGCTATGTAAACCACTGCTGAACCTAGGCTTTCACTTAAGACAACACTAAATTAACCTGGACTGTAACTAGTCCCTCCTAATACAAAGACCAATGTTAAAGGAATAACAACAGCTGAGCTGAAAATAAGCTAAAACAAGCATAGTCATTACAAACTTGAGTATTTACACTGATGAAACTTTACCGAAGTACTCTTACAAATTGGTAGCTCTCTTTTGTAAATATTAAGAAAACTGTGATGGATAATATATATCAATATTACTAATCCTCACTGAGAAGTTGGAAATGATTGTGTTTTTGTATAGAACAATGTTCTAAGCAACTTTGGCTTTGCTAGATTGGAATATTTCACATCAGGTCACTCCAATTCATGGTGCTTTTTACTCCTCCAAATTCTAGCCATTCAGAAAATTGGCTTTCATTAATTCTCATGAAACAAATATCCACCTTGGCTTTCCTTGGTAATTTCAACCTTTGATTAGAGTAAATGCAATCTCTCCTTGGTCCTCACAGATCTCACTACTATAGAGATCTTTGCTGATCACTATTGGTGTGCGCTAGAGGCTGTATGCATGTATAGAAGTGATTTACATTTTTTTCTACAAAATGAACATGTTTTTCTGAAGGCATACCAACACCCTGAATTTCTGTCTACTGGGAGCAATTTTATATTCCAGTATGTATGCACATATTGTTTTTTGCAGCCTAATCACCACCTTTGACTTTGTTTTTATCATCAACTGGTAGCTCTTTCCCCTTTGCAGTCTTCCTACCTGCCATCTCCTTTAGCTGCTTTCTTCTTATTATGTCTACCTTTGGCTGCATAAAGCTTCACTCTTACATTAGGTGTACCTTTAACGCTAAGAGCAGATGTGCTAGCCTGTCACGTTAGCCATACCTTTGATGCTCACTATATCAGAAACAATAAAGCCCAGCACTGTGATCTTGCAAACGTGAACGAACACCAGCTTTGCAAATAATCTGTGGTATAAACAAAAAATTCTTGCAATAATTGCAAGCATTTTCTTTTAAAGCACAGGGAAAAAAAGCCGCAATACCACATACCTTTAGTTTTAAAATGACCAAAAAAAGGCTTTCCTGCATTTTTGTTTCCAACTACAAATAAGTCCTTCATATCCCTTCTGTCCTCCAGGATATGTATTATTGCAACTGTCTCTCTACAGTGGATGACTATGTGGTATTCCTTTAGAAGCCCATCAGTTGATGTTCTTGAATCGTACAGACCAAGGGTGCCTTTTAATTGTGTTTGGTTGAGTACAAAAAGGATTTAAGCTTATGCAGGAAGCTAAAAAGAACCTTAAATTTGCTGATTTTTTGCTGAATCTCATATAGAGAGCCACGCAGTCAAAGAGACAAGATGCTGAATGCTTAATCAGACCTGTTCTTCACACAGCAGAAGACAGCATTAACTTGCTTCAGAACCTGCATCTACATAATGTACTGCAATGCCTTGTTTCAAAAGACAGGGCTGAATCTTAGCATTTTCTTCATTTGTTTTGGGCTTGCATTTACTAGGGATCTTGCTGAGGGGATTGGGGTTATTTTGATCTTTGGGGTATTTCCTTTAGGAATTCTATTTGTGTAGCGTCAAGTAGTAAATTGAACTTTATGCAGTTACCACTCAGATGGCAGCAGAAATAAAACTTAGTTATAACTAAGGGCTCAGACTAAACAAACCCATGTAAGCTCCTTCAAGAAATACAGCTGTAATTCAACACATGTGTACAACAAAAGAAGCCTTAGGAAATAAATGATGAATGTTTCAGAAGCTACGAACTTTCTATTGCAAAGTTACTGAACAATTAATTATAGCCTCTCAGAAATGTATTAAACCAGAAATAAAATCTATAAAATCACCAATGAATTAAGAATATCAAATATATTAACCATAGTATAAAACGGGCATACTTCTAGGAGACAGAAACAACGGGAAACTATCTGCCATGACATTTCAGGATCAGAATTGCTGAATTTTAAATTTAATATAGCTTACAAGTAAATAAATAATACATAAATGTTACATAATATATGATATGATACATAGAGGTACTCCTTACTATATAGAGACCTGTTGCGTGTACATATGCTTGGTGCATTAATAGCAATATATAAGCTGTGGGAACTAAAGTATATGAGTTTATACTCATGAACAATACGTTCTCATTCAAAACTCTCATATGAAATTGGCCAATGGTGTTGGCCAAAGCTGAACTGATTTCTCTAGGTAAAGCAAGAGGCGCATGCTTTGCAATCCCAGCTCTTTGCACTAAAGCATGAGGCTTTATAAAAGATCTCTTCTTTTTTTTCTAAACATTTTTACTAAGCCTTATTCTTGACAATAGCCAAAACTAAAAAGAAAAAAATAATCAGCTTGACCAGTATATTTGGGCAGAGGAAGTTTTATCCTAAACACCTAAAGTTTGCCAAAATTTTATGACTAAAAAGACATTGCTAAATTGAGAAACACAAAGGACCCTGAAAGACAGTCACTACCAATCCCATATTTATCCGCAGTATCTTTCTGTATGTCACATACTCTGGACATGCTGCTGTAGTACTTCTGCCTCCATTGATATCTGCTGATAGAATTTGCTTATTATTTTCTTTCAAACTCAAGGGTTCTATGGAAAGATCACAAAACTGCCTTTTTTTTAATCTGTTAAATCATTGGAAAATTCTAACTGCTGAAAATATTATAGCCAGATTCACGCTTCCTCTAGAGTAGCAACATTTCTGAAGTGACATCACTGAAATTCCTTTAATTCAAAAGGAACAAAATGGTGACAGAGTAAACAAAAGCCTGCCTCATCCTTTAAAGATTAAAGCAAGAAGAGATTCTTAGAGCACTAGAAAGTGCTCAAGTTGTTGCTATTTATGTAATACTATGACAGCTGATTTTTGTTTACTTGTTTTTCCTTACTGCTTCCAGAGAGAGGTCTAAGTTAGGAATAAGAAGAGATATAAAGCACCTGAAACCAAATTCACATCAGTAGTATAAAACAAATCAGGGGGTAGTAATAAATGTCAGAGCTGTAGCAGCAAAGGCGAGTCACTGTTTTTTCTTATACTTAAAGTGAAATACCTAGCTGTTATCTTTGTGCCTGCAGAGCCTCCCTATTGTAGATTCAATAATACAAGAGGCTTCTTATCAGCAGCCCGGGTGACTGATTGGAGCTGTGATATGTTTAGACAATGCACTGTATTTAACTGAATTTACAGATGCCCCAACTCAGACCGGAGTAGTAAACGCCAGAGACTAATAGGAAATTAAACATGTACAATGGACTAACTCCATTTGCTCTCACACACTGTAATGTGTTTAGTTAACTCACTCATAGTCACACTTTATCTTTTTCTCCCTGGATTCTCTAGGATATGTTTCAAATTGGTCAAAGATTAAATCTTCCTTTCAATTTTTTTCACTATTTTATTGCTCCTTTGCCTTATTATTTGCCACTCTTTCTCTTGTGCAGATAAGCTAAACAAGATGACCCCAGGTATACTCTGCCAACCCAATTATCAGATACTCGGGAAGTAAAGCAAGGGCATAGAAGACTTCATAATATTCATCTTAATATAACATGAGAGGAACAAAATCAGCTATTTATCTGAAAGAAATGGTTTATTTAGCTCATTTGAAATTTAAATGTGAATTTTAATGTACCTGGTAAGTAACAAAAAGCAAGTGAGACAGAGGGTGTATGGTGAACACATGCAGGTACCTAGTTTGTGCAGGTCACTAAAGACATTGTTTAACGGTTATTCAGTATGTTCATTAATGAAAACAGTATCAAATAAGTCTAGACTGAATAAACCATCCAGAGAAGCAGAGGCTTTACATAACTTCTGAATCTCCTTCCCCATAACAGAGAGGAGTAACTTTTTTAAGATAAATTCCAGGACCGATCCGTGTGTCTACTTGGCTCTCCTGGAGAAAAAACTTTCAAAATCAAATTTTCATTAATATACCAACTAGAGTGTGGCTGTATTGCATTTATTAAAACTGAAGAATTTTTACTAATATGGAAAAAGAAAAAATATTGAAAAAAACCCCCCACATTCTCACAGCCAGAAACATCTTCAGACATTATATTTACTATTTTGGTTCTAAAATAAAAAAATCAATTAAAGTTTATATAAAAAAATCTTAGGTCTGAGAAAGAAAAACAGGACACACAGAGGACATCTCCAGACACATACACGAGGAGACAGAAACAGCACTTGCAGCTTTTTCCAAGCTACTACCTGACCTCAGTACTTTTTGGGCCAAATCCTTCATTCCAAGTAGCCTGGCAGATTTAGACCACTTGAGTAAGAAAGGACCAGAATTAAGACTAGGTAGGTGAAACAGTGGAATATGCCTTATCAACCTGCCAGAGAATTAAAGAACATTTGGAAAAAATACTCACCCACTCTCCAAATATTATCTGCATAACAAAGTTAATTACTTGAATGCTTGTCTTGAAAGAATCAGTTATTAGGTCTCCGATGGAAACAATGTATCAGAATGACAGATTTTCAACTTGATCAAATAAGGGAAATCCCAGGTTTCTAATTTAGAAAGTGTCACTACAAAAAAGTATTTCTAGGCTCTTGGTTTTTTATCGGATATTATAAAAAAGGACATTAGATATTACCATTAGGCTTTACTTAATTTTTGCCTGTTCTATTGAGATCTTTATCTACTTCCATTCCTTGGTGTATATCCATTATCCACATGGAAATTAATTAGTGAAATGGTAGTTTTCTAACAGCTTTCCCCTGGTACAGTATTTGCCATTGTAAAGATCTGCCTTTTGAAAAATGAATTCTTACTGATTTTTCTGCCAGAAACTAGATTCTTGAATTCTTGGGTCACACCTCACTAAACAAAGACTAATAAAACAATCATTATCTGGTAAAGTGAGCTTCATGGAAAATTTTTTTCAACTAGTGGGCAGTACTACAAATGTTACTTTTCCTAATCAGGTCTGATAGGTATTTGCAGTACAAGACATGGATAAATCTTTGACCAATCTTTAATTAGTATCACTGATGAAATATTTATTCTTTTAATATGAATCTAGAAACCCAGTGAAGCTGTGTTTGCATCTTTTATCAATTTAAATAATATCTTGCTTTATTGCTTTTGTCTTAAGAACAGACAGGCTGAAAAATTATTTGTACTCATAATAAATTTCTGGCTGCCATGGTCTATATAGTTATGGTAAATATTTAATACTGCTATTTAGATCATGGAGACATCCTGAATGTGTAATTCACAATATTCTGCGACAGACGTGTGCAAATGTGTGTGTCCACTTTAAAAACCATTAAGAAAAGTATTAGGGAAGAAGTTAAGAGTTTCTCTAATTTTCCAGCTATAAAACAACTGACCTTTTATACATAGGACTGAACTACCTGACTCACTGAATCTGTCCTCCATAATGGTAAGCAACCATAGAAATAAATACCCGGTTTGAGTGGGTCCACAGAGTATCTACTCTCTGCTCCAACTCATACTATGGAACAAAACAAGTTTCACAATACTATGTAACACAGTCAAAAGCTACAGCTCTAAGTGTGCCACGAGTATACAGCAGGTGGTTTAACCTGTGTATATGTACATGTACGTACAAAATTCAGTATGTAATGGCGCCACCACAACTCACGATGTACACTGAACTACGCCCACACTGAAGAACACTATGTAAATGGATATAAGCCATACACCTCAGGCTGTAAACAGAACACCAAAATATATAATGACAAATAAAAACAGAAGTGCTAACTACCATCTATACATTATTACCGTATTGCCCTCAGGGTATCATAGCCATATCCTTCTTTGCCATATCATTGCTTCTGCTGCTTCTGGTGACTGCTGTTGGAAGTGACATTGACACAGAAGAATGGGGAGTATGAATGAACGCAAGAACACATTCTGGCAAAAATAATACACACATCACAAATGCAACACAAATGAATGGACTAGTGAGAGCCTATAAATAACTAGTAATGCTCTTGAATGGTTTTCTCCCTAATCATTAGTTGTTACTGCGCTTTCCACAAACCTATCATATGTTGTTACCATTTGTGTCTTTGCCTTCACTTTCATTACACTACTTAGTCTAAGTAGATACAAGGACATTATCAGGAGGGAGTTATCTGCATTTGTTGTATGTGCTGGAGTTCTAAGAGAGGACTGTATTGATAGCAGCATGGTGTGGTTTATATTTGTACTTATCTGACTGCAGTGTAATGGAGTTCAGAATTCCAACAGAAAAGCTAATACAAATTACCCAAAATAGTAAGAGGGAAAAGGACTGGATGTATGAAGGGGATACAAAACTAGACTGACATCATCTTTCATAGAGCTGCAATTAAAAAGTCAGACTTGTTGGAAGTATCTCTCAGGATGTTATGGTTTAGTACAAAAACGTTCATCCTGTACCCAGTAGCTCAGTGACAGTATTGCCAGTTGCTGCAATGGGATTAGAAAACGTGCCTTTTGTTTATCAGTACTCAAAAATGAACAGCTAATTTATCAGCTCAATTATAAAGTCAGTGGAGCAATGCCCCATTGCTCCACATTAAGCATCATCATGAGGACTAAAATTTGGTGTAAGTCTTTTCTATTTAGGGAAAATAAGTTATTCAAACTTGCAAAATAATTTCATCTCAGATAAAAATCTGGTATGAAAATTAATTTGTCATCTTTTGCTAGTTTAGATTGCTTTTATTTAAATACATTTAAATAAACCTTCCTGGGACTGATTAGATGATAGTTCAGTATAAGGCTGTATGACATTTATTGCTATTTGTGTTATCATTACCTACACATGACTAAAGATAACTGTCACCATCATTTACGCTACACAGGGTGCATGCGTCTATGCACTTCATTATTCCATCTAAAAAACCCTGCAGTTACAAACATTGCACAGCCATCCCCAGATTTGTCCTGGAAAGGCAAGAAGTCAGAAGTTAGAAAACATCAGAACTGATGATAGTTCATCCAACCTTAATTTCTGCTTTGTCTTGCATTAGACTTTATACAGAAAATTAGGCAAATAATGCTCAACTTTGCAAATTAATATCCTGTTGCTGTATGTTATTACTAGCCTGTACGATATTCCAGATGCATTTTTGAAACTGAGAAAGATAAAACAATTTGTAGTATTTGCAAGCACCAAAGTCCTTCTCTTTCTATGTGCTCTGTTAGCAACCTTTTAACACTTAAATTTCAGGACAGCACCACTGTCCGCTACCAGAGGATCGCTACCAGCTTAGCTTGTAGCAGAAAACTCAGAGACCAGACAAGGGTCAGTTATAGGGCTACAAATAGTCTGGCCCATTTGTCTTCCCTTGGCCTTATGCTGTGTGAGCTCATGCCCCAGGGATCATCGGGCCACTCCCAGAGGATGATTTTGGGGAAAAGAATAAGTTTTTGATCTGCTCTCTCTCTCCTCCTTTCCTCAAGAAAATGTGTTTGTGGGTTTTAGACCAAACCAGTGCTCTCACAGTGGTCAGGGCCAAGCTGGTCCGTAAGTTGAATCTGCACTGGGAGACAGAAGCCTGGTTCTCTCTCCCTCCCCACTCCAGGGCCACAGCAACTCCATAATTAATTATATTGTCAACCTGACAAAATTTTCATGAGGAATGAAAGCAAAAGAAGCACAAAGGCAATTTTTCACTATTTGTATTCCAGCATAGGCTGAATGGAATTTTACAAGACAAAGCATAAACATTTCTTTACCCCAAGACAGAATCCTTTGCCAAATAAAGAAATCTTGCAACAAATAATGGAGACGGAGAAACTTCTCAAATAAAATGTTGCAAGATTGTTCAGTAAATAAAAGATGTTTAGTCACTCAAAAAAGGGGAGAGGGTGTGTGTCTTCCAAAACTCTGGTTTGTGTTCTCTGCTGTCTGAGAAGTCAAGAAAACACACTGCATTTGTTACTAGGAAGGGAACTTCCCAGTTTTGACATCTGACCACAAAAAAATCTTCTCCCAATAGGGAAGTCACAGTCTAGTCTCAGGACTAATGAAAAGATACTTAAAGATCTCACGGGGCAGTTTGTACCTCCAATGCCAGTCAGAAAAATGACATTGAAGAGAATATATGCAACACTTCAGGTCTGTATGAATTTTGGGAAGAGTTTGTGAGATTTTGATTTTCATACTGGCAATCCAGAATTTGAACTGGGAGTACAGTCCTTAGAGCCATCACACGAAAGGGAGAGAAGACCGTGCATTTAAAGGTTTATAAGGTCAGTCAAAATTCTCACAGTTGAGGGTTGAACCTTCCCCTGCTGTGTTTCTTAATAAGATTTAAAGACTGAAGGACTGGAAGACACAGCTTGGATTGACAAAGAGCTAAAGGAGGTGGTTCCTGTCATAAACGGACAACATCAAAATTATGAATGACGTACCTCAGGAGAGAGGCCAAGTGCAAAATCTAAGAAAGCACAAGCCTGACAAACGAAGCTGTAAAGGGCTGGGAGAAGGGGCTGACAGGGAGAAGTGTGATGTAGAAATCAGGATTTTTTGCTCACCAGCTACTCTATATGAAATCATAATAATGAGAAAGATTTTTTCTGATTTTTACCATTTTACTTTCAATTGTATTCATTCTGGTCCTTTCTACAGAAGGGTACAAGATTTCAACTAGTACAGCCAAAAGTAGGATTTGGCTTACCAACTATATTTGATGTGCAAATAACATTAACTTTTTGGCCTTAAACAGAACTTCCAGCAACACCAGAGAGGGCAAAATTTTCCACTGGAGAAGGGAGATTTTTTTCATTTTTTTTTAAAAAGATCGTCCCTTTTTCATTTACATTCAATAATATTACTAAATAACATGCCCAGTATACAGCTAAGAGTTTGCAGAATGATCCAGTGTTACCACTAAACAATTTTTCTTATCCCCCCCTTTTAAACAAGGTGATTTAAGGTCCTTCAGAGTTTTAAAGATGTTCAAGTTATTTAAGGGTATAGGTTGGCTTTTCAGTCTTGAATAATTAATACATTATGAATCAATAACCTCCCCTACGACCTGTTTTTTGAAAAAAACTTAGGCTATTTTGTATCAATTTATAAAAAGAACAACTTCTTGCTTTACTACTACAGTGAAATATCACTTACAAGCTTTTCAAGCCCATGTTGTCTATGTTGCACTAAATGTGAAAACTGTCTCCCTGATTCTGCACCATGCTTTACAAAAAACCCACACCGTTTGCAGATCAAAGGGAGACGATTTATGCTTTCATCCCAGCTGACGGACGATTAAATTAAAACAGATCAGCAGTACAGTGCATGGGCAGGTGGCTTTAGCTGCCACTGTCGGCCTCAGAGCGATTAAATTGCGGTGGAGATGGAGGGCCTTCCGCTCTCATTCCCGCACTTACAGATCAAACGGTGACAAATGAGATGTTACTGCTCTTGTAAAGCAAGGCTACAATCTGTCAAAATCCAACATAATTTGTGACCCTACGTGACATCCTCTTTCTCTTTTTTTTGACATTTGAATACAGTGATTGTACTAGAGTCAAGTCCATTTAAGCGAATATAGTCAATTCTATCTAAAGGAATATAGCCTGTTAGCTCCAACATGGTAGCTGAATATATATCTGGTTAGTACTCCAGCGACCCTTTGTGTTAAGTGCATACCATTAACAATGAATTCTGATTTTTCCAAGTTATATAATTTGATATCTTGACAGCTCAGACACTTAAAGCACCACTATTTGTTTTAAATGGCTTTATTTTATTGTTTAAATGTCAGTATCAAAATAAAGTAAAGCATACAGTCTTGTCAGTTCCAGTGCAGTGGGAAGTGTTCCTGTGAGGGGAAAAAAAGGCCTTGAGAGAGTTGGTTCTAAAAATGGACTAAAAAGTCAATTATGTCTTCTGCTGCATCCTCAAATGACTTGCAAAATTTTATTTACACTGGGTCTTTTGTTTAATGGATGAGCTTATCAAGGTACTGAGGAAGGAAGCACAAAGGGTCTGCAGCATCTTAAAGAAACTGTCATAAATAAAACCTTCAAGTAAACATAAAGAAAAAAAGTTACTGCACGTATATTAATTTTTAAACATCTGTACAAATTGCCATCAATTGGCATAGTATCACTCGGAAGACCAAAAGTATGAACTCTGCCCCAAATTGCAGATTAACACAGACAGTAAAAATCTGATTTAGAGAATACTTGCAAGAACTGACCAAATCCCTGTATTCTTGTTTTTCTTTTAAGGAATAAATACAGTTTACAACACAGCAACGTTGTTAGATTTTGACCATATCTATTTCCAGTAACTTTGGGGTTAACAAGTTCTTCTTCACCACAGCCAAGAATTTACAGCATTTATCGTTCTCTTAACGTTTTAAGGTGGGCAGTTTAGCTATCCACCACAAAGCAGTCAAAGATCTGATCTAGGGGCTCTTTATATTTTCTGTTGACCATTGATCTTTGGGCTGGATAAGTATACCCTCCAGGGAATTAAGTTAGAAACAGCTTTATTTACAAAGAATGAAGATGCATACAAAATCTCTCAAGTGAAAATCTTAGGGGAAAACCAGATACGGTACACTGAAAAGTATTTATGCTTAAGATACATACATCACACTCCATTTTTATTCTTCAGTCAAAATGTAAACCAAAACTTCTTTCATCATGTTTGCATATGTTCCCTGTTTAGCATATAGTTCTTAAACGGGAAGTGGCAGTAAATTTGCTAATAAATAGAGACAGCAGCCAAGGTGCATGCCACGAAGCTACTGTAGATAATCTGCCATGTGCAAAAAAACCCAGCTAGTGGCTGGCCCCATATTTGGCAAATTATATACACTAATCCTTCCTTATCGTGATGACCCTCGTAGCCTGTCTAGGCTTCAAGGCCTGTCAACACCCTATTGTTACCGATTTATAAAAAGGAAGACTCGGCCCATGTGCCACACTCTATCCTTCTAACCTTGCCTATTAAAGGCAGGGTCTCTGCAGCCGTTTGACATGGGTGGGGGTGAGCCAGTCATGTATATAGTTTACATAGGCAGAAAAATGGCACTTCACCCTAAACAGAGCGCTGCAAGGCCCCAGGGTCATCAGGTCTATTATGTCAGGAGTGCATCAGAGGCGTCTGCAATAGCTTATGCCTACAGCTGTGCTGGGCAATCATACACACTCTTGGTAAGAAAGTGTACACTACAGCATGCCAGCAGGGATACGATATATAGAAAAAACCCCTATAAAACAGTGGGCTCAGAAATAAAGCCATAATGCAACAAAGCGAGAGCAGTGTTTCTGCTTACTACACCACTTCTCTTGCTACTAACTAACTATCTAGGGGAACAACTTCAAATTCAGTATTCAGATTAACACTACAGTACCCAGAAGAACAAGGTCAATGCTGAGGGTAGTTAGAGAGGAAGAGGAAGGAGCACAACCAAACAGTTATCAATACCAGTTACTCCAGCAACTTCTTTGGACTAGAATCTGCAGTTTCTTTCAAACTGCAAAATCACTGGGACAGGGATAGTCACATAGGGATAAATCCAGTCCACATGGCTTGAAAGAAACAGCAACAAATGTTTCTCTACTGTTTGTATGTATGACTGTATTAGAAATCATCTGTTGATTTGCAAAAAGATATCCTATTGTAATCACAAACAACCACAACACAGGATTGCCAACTGGCCCGTGTTTAGAGGAGATTACTGGCTTTTTATGAGTTCTATCTGGCTCTCGTTTTTGTAAAGGCTTTTCTAGTTTTATAGGCTGTCGCAAACCACAGAGCTGATCTCATTCCACTCTTCTTCCTTCCCTCATCTCTCTGTTTCTGATGTAGATTCTGTTCCAGTCACAGGGGATGCAGGGTAGGCTTTCACCTTTGACTGTAAGCATGATAGGAGGGGAGAGAAAGGTGGCAGAAACATTATTAACTTTAAAATATTTCCTGTTCCTCCAAGATGAGAATAAATTGTCCCCACATGACTATGTGGGATAGAGATAAACTGTTCTCCACCCTTTAGGAATCCTCTGCCACCTCAGGGTTTTCCCTCCCTAAATAAAACTCTGCGTTGCTTCCCATGAATAACATTTTTTAATAATTTGAAATATGTTCAGTTTGTTTGGGTTGGGTTTTTTCCCCTCACTGCTTATTATGTTTTTCAGTGATTCTTTCAGATTCTGCACCCAACCCATATCTATTGTGTCATTAGTGAGGCCAACTAAGAGTCATATATTTCTATTTAGCTTCCCGGGCAACAAAATGGAAGCACGTGTGTGGGTAATGCTAACACAACCAAAGGCCTCCTAGGAATAGAGCGAGAACACAGTGCCTTTGATTTATAAATAGATATCACTATTTATAATGCATAAACAAAATGTTTCATGATTTGTAACACTAAGCCCAGGCACTTATATTGTTACCAAAAAAAAAAAAAAAAATCTAAATGCCTACTGTCTACAAGAATAGAAACACTTATTTACGCAAGCATCACGAGGGCACGGACTGGTATTATATGAACTCCTGCCAATTAAATGAGGTACTTGCTAATTACTGTCCCTTATCTTCAAGGACCAAAGGGGTAGAACAGTGCCATGTGAGGCAACACGGTATCACGTAGCAGAGCTGAACCCAATCCAGGTTAGATTTGATGTTCAGAAATGATCACATACTGTATTACTCATGTCCAGCAACAACATTTTGAATACAGGAATGCTAAGCTCCTGGTCTTAACCACAGCCAGCACTTGTCGCTACTGAAAGATTAATGTTATCTCTGTATTTAAGTAACCCTCATATATGGCCAAAATTAGATGTAAAAAGTCTTGGAGTTAAATTGTTTTTAGCAACAGCCTACAAATGCATTGCTTGGGCAAGCCATCTGGGTCCCAGCTGAATGATGCCTATACAGCGAAGTGTAAGAATGCCTGTCACAAGCAGTGGCATAATTAGTACGTTGCACATCACTGCAGAAATATTTCAGGAGAGGATAAAATAGCTTCTTAACTTCGACAGGGCTAGGTGAATTGTTATTATCAAAAGTGATGTGGATGAGTGAAAGGAGGAAATTGAATTTAAGGAAATAATGTCCAATTAGAACATAAGGGTTTGCTTTTTATGTCTTTTAAATGCAAACAGTGCTATTTCTGTCATTAGTTGTGTTACTAACATTTTCTATTCCTACTGAAACATCTGTATATGTCACTTAGTTTGGCAAATATACTGCTAGCTTACTGCTCATTCCTTCTAGCTGTGGAATGAATAAAGACACATCTATTTCATTTCTAGTTCTCATGTTCGTGGGGTAGCCTATGCTTTTCAATGCTAAACTCAATAAAAACAAACAAACCAAAAACCCAAAAATATCACAGCTCTGTGTGAAAATGCCACTACTCATACTTGAACAAAATTGTACAGCAGTTAAAATTAATCAAAAGAAAAATGTGAGAAAATTTCTCTCTCGTTTACCAGGTCCAGCCACAGAAGTTTCAATTCTAGTGAGTGTTCAATGGATTACGGATCAGGCCTAATTTATAACTAAATTTGCATAGTAAATCAATAATCCTGGTTAATGGCATTGATAATTTACTACTGTGATTTTAATACTAAAATTCATATTGTTAAAACATGATGCAAAAATTAATGCACATATTGTACTGCACCACAAAATAACTCAAGCATACAGTTATTGTTGTACAAGAGACAATAGCCATTAACATTTGATGGCCAAGTCAGAGTATTAGAATAATAATTAAAAAAAGATGACCTACTACTGTTCTCTTGCTATTTAACCCATCATATAATATGTGTAGTATAGTAAAACTGAGCTTGCATTTAATGTGGGACTAAAATTAATCATCACTGAAATCAAGCCTTGGGGTTCTGTTTATCAGTATACATCAACAATAGAATAGATGAAGTAGTCATCCTTATGAAAAATTATCTTAAGAACACTGGTGGAGACTTATTTCTGCAAAATAGTTTTCTAAGCACAGGACCCTCAACCATGTTGTACAGGGTAGCTTCTTTGCCACATATATTTGATTTTCAATTCCTCTTTCATTGCTTGCACATAACTATTAATGTGCAAATAAATATTTACCTGGAAATGCTTCTTTTGAACACTTCGCTTTTACCACACACTGTCCCTTTGAGAGCAAGTTGGCTTTAAAACCTACTTCTTCTACGAGGTCTGTTAGTTTTTAATTTAAAACTAACTTCTCTCTTCTAACAAGATAATCCTGAGCAGGACTTGCAAGCACTGCAGAGATAATAAACCACATGCAACCACACACATAAACCCACAAAACAATATTACAGAATTCAGTGTGTGATGGCATACTTTTACAGAACATCTTTCCAAATTAGGCAGTTTCCATTTTGTTAGGAAAATCCCATCAGAATATTCAGTCTCATCACCTTTTCCAGTTTTTTATTTTCCTCTTTTTAACATTATTGCTATTTGGTTTTGTTGGAGTTTTTTAAACTACTGGTTAAAACTGATCTTTCACAAAATTTTTAACCACTTAAAAAAATAAGCCTCTCCTGAGAACTGAACAGAAATGTT
Source organism: Burhinus oedicnemus (assembly GCA_008921705.1). Classification (NCBI taxonomy): domain Eukaryota; kingdom Metazoa; phylum Chordata; class Aves; order Charadriiformes; family Burhinidae; genus Burhinus; species Burhinus oedicnemus. Next base: position 2,269,414 of record VFFE01007703.1, read on the forward strand.
TAGGAAGTATTTCTCTACTTGCAGGGAAACATCCCAAACAAGATCACAGCCTGTATTCCTACAAATTAAAATTGCTTCAACATACAGCTTTTTTTTTTGCTGTCACTGATTTGTTCATTCTTGATGGTCTGTGCAAAAAGGAGAACGAGCCCCCCTCACCTTTGTATCTTGCTAACTTCAACAGAAGTTATTTTGTGAGCATTTGTAAACAAAGGACGCCAGATTGAGCCTTTTCTGTACTTCAGTGCATATCTTGCCACTAGATTAAAACACATTCCCCAGTACTGTAGAACTATGTGCTTAAGCTTCCTGTCTTCCTTCACATACTGAAGCAAACATGTAGACTTGCAAAGAGCTTGATCTGCCTTATATTATCAATTGTGACTGAATTCGCAACTTTGTTCTGCAAACTGAGGACGAGACACAAATTAATTTTACTGAAATTCATTTGGTCTTTCCCAAGCCTGGGTGTGACAAAGCCATCTGCAACCTACTTTATCACACAGTAAACAATGGGTAAAACTCCCCGGTTCAGCAATAAACATTTCAAACTAATAACATAAAAGTGACTAACTGGTTATTGCCCTGTTGTTCTTTAGACAAAGAATTATCTCATTTCTCTAATCTCCCTTCAATACAGACAAAATCTTATCTTCCCTGCCCAACCCAGGAAAAAAGAGAGATGAGAGGACTTCATGCCCTTTCCACACTACCCCCTTCGCAAAATCAGTGGTTTACTTAGGACCCAAGACTGCTACAGCCAATGATCTTCATAGTTATCTTCAACCTGTCCCCAGTGACACCCAGCAGAACTTTCCACTCATGGATCTTAGCCCTCTGTACGCATCGAAACTGTCGAACAGAGAAGAGAAAGGGTAAAACTGAGATTGCAATTACTTTCTTTCAGACATGCTGAGCACGGACACCTTCTGTATTTCAGTATCGTAAGACCAGTCCATGGGCATTCATGGGTTCTGAACAGTGTCCTAGCACAGATGTCCTTGGGAAAAGAGAGAAGGCAAAGAGAAATATTTACAAAGAAAAGAGTTCAGGCTCACATACTAATTTTTGTAACATAAAGAATAAGGTTAAATGCTAGTTGAACAGATTACTTATAGACTATGTGACAATCAGTGTGCACCAAGATGACACTTTTTTTAAAAAGCACTTGGACAACTCTCCTGCACAGCTCCTGGCTCATTTGGAGATCCTGTCCCAACATGACCTCTGAAGGTTCTTGGTGTCTGCTCAAGACAGGGAACAAGAAAGAGAAAAGCACTAACTTAAGACTGTATTACACATAGACCTTTGTGGACTGTAATCCATGTGCTCATGATGATGCATCTTTTCAAACTGAAGCAGAACAGCTTTACAGTTTTAAGAAAAATTGTTGACTATCACCCATTCTGACTAAAATGGACATTTCAGAGAAAACTGATATTCATTCTATATATATTGTACTGATTTAAATTAAATGTCTATGTGAACACTTGGCAGAAATAAAGAAAAAAAAATCATCTGCTGATGGGCAAAACTAATACTTGTGTTGTAAAAGAAAAGGGAGAAGGAGAGAGGAGAAGAGAAGAGAGAAAAGACATCTTGTAATGCAAGAAGTTCAGGCTACTCTTTTCCCAAAGTGCGTGCATGACTACAAATGTTAACACCTGCTATTTCTGTAGCAACAGCAAATCCCAAGGTATTTCACAAATCAATCGTATCTTGAAAAAAGAGAATAAGCATGGGGAGCAATCCAGCAGATAGCTCTCAATGATGCTGTGCAGTAGTTTAGGATGGGAAGTAACAGGAATACTTTACATCATCAAATTTAGAATTTCATATAAGAATCCTTTCCAGAGAAAGAAAAACTTCAGATTGCACTGCCATAATACACCAAATCACTGAGGGGTGGTTAGAGCTGAGAATGGGAACCTTTTAATTGCTATAAGTTCCCATTTAAAAAAAAATAAAATCTCCACATTTATTCTGCGGGAAGCCTACCTGTTGTAATTTGAAGAACGCAGCTTCAGATATACGGAAATATGCAGAAGATACTATGGAACTGGACAACTTTTAAATTAATTTATCAAAGTTCCTACAATTCTTTGTTCAAAGAAGGCAAAGCAATCGATATTAGGCAAATAAAGTTCAGTTGCATCTATCTAAAGCATTTTATTAAACACAAAGCTGAGGGTGAGATACTGCAATTGGTTAATGCCTGAGGCTTTCACCTCTGGAGACCTGGTTTAAAGCCTTGCTTAAACAAAGCAGCACATTTACAGATGTCAGCAAACCAAATTTGATAGCTGTTTCCCTGAAATACTGACTGTATCTTTCCTTGTGTTTGCAAAATATGTAACTCCAGCACCAAGAGCAATCTTTCCCACATGTGTTTCCATCAAACAACCACTTCACATTGGCATAATTGGTCATCCCTTTTCATAGGAGACCCAGGACAGAATAAGCAGGCTTTAGGTCATGCCTAAGGTACATTGGCAGCAGAAACTGGCTGAATTGTGGTACTGGAGCCTTTTCTGCCACCTTCATCAATCTACTTGCTGATGTGATTGCCATCAACATCATGTCACCCGCACATCTTTTAAGGGGATATTAATGTAAGGATTATTTATATGAAAAAGGTTGTGATTTTACAACCAAAATCTCCATGTTCATGGTAATTCAGCTTATCCATGAAATAATGAGTAATAACTTCTAGAAAACAACCACTATATACAGACGTTTGCTGCTGGCAAAACCAGTTTCAAACAGCTTAAATCTTAAGGGACTCTCAACTGACCAACCACTTGAATGAAAACCTTAATTGTGTGCAAATACCCATGCAGTGCTTGGACTTTTCATATAGTGCACACCTTTAAAGACGTTATCCTTGTAGACTTGTTTACTCAGAAGACAATCAATTACACTCATCCTCCTTTCCACTTTACTACTTCTCCCTCTTCCTTCCAAACAAAGACACATCAAAGTCTAAAACTGGACTTTGCATCTCTTTCTTTTCAACATGCAGCCTGAAGGTTTCAGTAAAATTTGCAATTTGACTTCGCTATAGCTGGATAGAGAGGAATAAAAGAATGTCACTAATTAAAAAATATAGCACATTATGTTAACATTAACACTTTGTTCTCTGTAGGGATCATGACTTCAGAATGTTGCAGAAACTTTAAAAAAACCCAAACTACTACTATTAACATTTTGCAATATTCACTAGTTATCAAACCATAAAAGAAAAAAAACTGACTGAATTTTTACATAGTTTTATAGAACATTATCTGCATGCAATGATGAATTCTCCATTATTCTAGCAAATTTTTGTCTTTCATAAAAAGACTCATATTGATAACCAGGCTGGAAGTGGTAGCATAGTTAGAAAAGCTCATCTTACTACTTTCCAATATCTAATGGGCTTTCAAGTCCTATTTCAAGAGATTCAAAACAAATGACATGAACTCCAGGATGTCTGAAGAACTTCTTTTCCCTTCTTTCATTTACCTGATTCCCAATCTTATGATCCCTTTCTCCAATTGCCTTACTATTTCATCTTGTTTCTTCACCAAAAAAAAAAAAAAAGCACCTTTGTTTTGGGAAAGGAAAAAAAAAATAATTCTCTTTCCAAGAAAGATCTTTGTTCCCCAAAATTTTCTCACCATCATCTTTTCTAGAGCAGAGATTAATCCCCGTTTTATCACTTACAGAAAAACAGAGACCACCAAAGGAGGACTGTAATCTGTGAATGACCATAAAGCTAGTTGATTTGCTAGGACTATGCACTGCAAAAATACTACTGTTGCATTTTTCTGCTGTTTTGTCTGAGTCCTGCCACTTTGATACTCAATTCTGTTCCTTAAAATACCAGACTTAACTCAATTTTTACACTTCTATTCTGCTCCATCTAGTGGATTATTGATTTTTGCAATGAATGCTGCAACAATAGTATTCTAATATCCCACGCTGGGTTAGCTATTAGGGCAAGGGACGATGTTCAAATGATTATTTTTTTGGCTTTAGATGAAAGAAATTAAGTCACATTCCTGGGTACCTGGATAAGACTATAGGATTCTGGCAGCATGTTCATGCAACATAAATGGGAAAATGGTGTCATTTAATTATATCACTGAAATGAGACTAAGTAAGGGACAGGCCTTGATTATAAGGGACAGGTGGCAAAATTTCTCCTGGTGCTTGCACAATTTACTAGGTCAGTCCTGGGGAAAAAGAATATTCCATGCCTGTGCTGTTTTGCTAAAATACCGATATCCTCCAGGCTTCATAGCCTAGATTTCAGAGTTTTCTTCCTGCACTTGGTGATAGGCAAAATGAAGTTACACGCTTGATAAACTACTTTTTTTGCATGACATGAATAACTTGATTCAACCAATGTCTCTTCAGTACATACACAATACAATTTTGGGTGGTTTTTTTCTGTGCAGCTTTGTTTATAATACTCTCTTTAAAGACAGCTGTTTAGGACTTCTGCTAACTTTTCAGAGGGTTGTTTAAGATAATGAGAGTTTGACTAATGAAAGGAAAAATTGGGTAATTAGGCCACCCTCATGTGCAGCTCATTTCAAATCAATGCAGCATCTAATGGTAAGAATATTTGTTTACTTTTCAAAAGCAAATATAAAAATACTTAGCCAACAAAACCCCCCACATCAATGAATCAATGTTTGTTCATACAAGGAATCATTGTAACCAATGATTCAAAGACAATGCTATTTACTTGTCTAGTAGGCTAGATGTAGGATGTGTGTTCTGTGAAGCAATTTATAGTATAAGAAGAAAGTATTAATTTACTCTGCCAAACCACATAAAGTTACTACGTTATGCTGGGTTTCAACTATGAATCTAGCTGGGAAAGTATTAAAAAAGAGTCTATCACCATAAAAACTGAAAATATTGAAAAAAAATTTGAAATATTAAACCCAGAGTTTTCCAAATAATCGTGGGATTTTAAAATAATTATCATTTGTTTCCATTTTTTATTTTTTCTTCTGTAACATTATAGGCAGCTCCATTAGTTAGTTATAACTGGATAAGACTAACTCCAGATTGATTTGCTTTTCAGGATTTTATTGTAATAGTATGCAGCTATACAGCATTTTCTATCAAAGAATCTTGAAGTGTTCCATAAATATTAATTCAATAAGCCTCACAACATGCCAGTGAGATAGCTCCATATTATTTTATCTATTATATTTTTGCTGGAGGCACACAAAGTAGAAGTGACTTGTTCTGGAACAGAAATTGGTCTTGATTCCAATCCTCTGATTTAACCACTAGAATTACTCTCTCCATGAAAACCTGGCTGCCCCCAGACCAACAGCAGCTTTGTCGCTGACTTCAATGGAGCCATGATTTCATGAAAAGGCAAAAAATTCTTAATAATTTGCAACTGAACACTACTTCTTAGGTTCAGCATCCTGCGTTAGTTCATGTATCTTCACTAAGTTTCCTCCTAGAAACAGATGACTAACTTCATCAGAGAAGCAGTAAATGTTTTAAAGATTTTAAGTATGCATACAATTGACCTGATATATTACAACAGCGCTGGCAATGTGACAATATAGTCCTCTGCTCTGTGGTGTTGTAATTCATGACAGTCACAGTTCTGACTCTGCAAACAGAACTGCAGACTTAATTTTCAGAAGTGACTTCCATTTTTACATTCACAATTTTGCAATCACCGTAGTTGTGAGAACAGTGATATGCATTAAGGTAATTGATTGTGCTTTGAAATCAAGTAATCAAATGAGCATCAATTAAGCCTGCAAATGTTTGAAGCCACGGAACTACAAGTAAAATTATTTTTCCTTGCAAAGCTCCCAGCAAAACACACTAGGCAAAGCTGTGTCTTCTTTCTAGATCAGCCTCACACCAAATATTTAGTGAATACATTAAAGATTCAGACTGTGTGATAAATGAATTTAATACCTGAGAGGTCTACATGTGTTCTTTTTCTATTTCAATATCTCACTTTATACTTAACAACCAAATCCAACAAAAGGATATATACTTCCTACCTACCACAATGCCTAGCTTCTTCCATCTGACCCACCCAATGGAGCTGGAACCTGAACAGAGATCCAGGGTCCCTGAGGCATCTCAGGGCAGAATTTAAATAAGCCAATGTACACACATTGCTGCCACCTATATCCGGATCATATGGTCAAATTTATACAGATCTTTCAGACCTATCCATCCAGGCTTCCTGGAAATGCCTTGCTCCATTTAGCCTCCTATTCCTATTCCTGCAGGAAGGTATTTCACCATGCCTTTCGTCCAGCAAACTTGAATTTCTTCTCTTAGAAAATATAATAACATTAGTTCCTTCAGGTTTAGAGCACTCACACAGATTTTAACGCCCTTCTCTGTCTGAAGGAATGAAAAAGTATCCCAGCTCCTGGGAAAAAGCTCTAACTGTTATGGTGAGGCTGTTGGACAGAGAAGTCATCCTGGATGCAGAAACCACATCTCTCCCTTCCCACATCCTGGTGGCCTGCCTTAAGGTGCCGGGGCATAGTAGTGGGATCACCGGTATGTTACAGAAGAAAGCAACTGTGGACACTGTATTTTGTATCAGTCTGTTGAGGTGTGCAGGTGTGCTCTGAGAACACCTGTCAGATCGAGCTCTCAGGGGACTCAGAGGAACATATTTGGTTCTAGAGTTAAACAGAAGACAACTAGTAAGGTGTTCAGCCCTGTCAAAACACAGACATTTCCGTGTTTGCACAAAAGTATGCCACTGTAGGTGGCTACACAAATTTTAAGGGCACTGTGGAAACTCCAGCACCTGGGTACATCAGGAAATTCCACAGTTAGAAGATGAGTAGGATTGCCCAGGACTGCCGCTTTGGATTAAAGCACACAAATTCCACATAACTAGAGTATCTTGGTGGAATCTAGCATCATTTCAAATTGGATTACTATTATTATTATATATGCAAAATTCCCTTAATCTCAGGTTATCATTAACATTCCAGATTAATACTAAAACAAAACAAAAAATTCTAGCCATTTTTAAGGTACAAGAAAAGAAAAAAAACTGTTCAAGATTGTTTGGCTATTCAACCTGAATCTGAAAGTACCTACTGCTGTGGATAATGTTTGGTGCTTGACTAATTCCAATGAAACTACCAGGAAAATCCCATCCCATAATAAGTGTTGGCAGTACTGCATCCTGAAATTGTAAACTCCTGAGGCACAAACCTGTCTATAAAACTCTTGGACATCTAAGGTGCTATAAAAATAATAATGCATTCAGTTTTATGCAATTTTCAGCTAAAAATCAGTCAATCCCTCTTCTCTGCCCTGCCTCCTCCACACAGTTACCACAGAAATTTTATTCTGTTAGGGTAATATATATTTTTAATGCAAAATTTCAACAGGAACCATTTTTTATGGTCTACTAATAAACCCTTGAAAACAGGGATTTATAATGGAAACAGTGACGGACCCTTAACTACAGTGTATGCAACTATAATAAAAAGAATTAATGTAGTCAATTTGTACTACTGTTCTCAGAACAAAAAAAACCTCTATTTCAACTGCAATCCTTTCAACAGCTGATTGGCAAGCCTGTCCATTTCTAGTCTGCAGTGTTGTCAGTTGTCTTCAACATGATAATGAGCCTGTCACCATATTCAAATAGCCCTGTGACAGCATGTTTTGTGAGCATGACGTCCACTGCAAAGGGTCTGTCAAAAAGCACCTTTCAGAAAATGAAAAGAGAATGCTTTTCTGATGATAAATCTAATTTCTTCATAGCTAAAAGAGTGAGATTTTTCATCTGATTTTGTCAGTGTTGTGTTGCACTTGTGTCTTCAGATAATCCTGCGTTCTGATGCATAAAATTTTAAAGTTATCTGTAAAGACAAAGTGAGAAATAATAATCTTTGAGTTCACTGGAGGCTTTGCATAAAACTGCAGTACTGCTGGCTTTCCATCAAATTAAAACTGGAGGGGGGAGGGAATGGCATGGGAGGTTAGCTTGTTACCAGAAGCAAATAAGGCTCACAGTAAAGATCTCAAAGTCTACACACTTCATTCGTTAGGGTCTTCACTCTTTCCCAAACAGCCTATTAAAAAATCTCCCTTGCTCTGTGTGGTCCTAGTTAAGTATGACCAGGTTGCATGAAATTCTCTGGCTTTCAGACCAAGGCGGGGATAACATAGACACGGGCAGAGTTCTCAAGTACTGTTACGATTTGAGCCTGTTGTACAGACTGTAGCACTACGTATTTCACATTCAGCTGCCACCAGTGGTACTGGTCAGCTGGGGAAATATTCACTGAGAGGAAAACTTACAATATTTTGGCAACACAGATTCCTTTGTGTATGTGTAAGCAGCATCAATATGAACAGGAAATATACAGGTGCACTGAAACAGAGTCCTTTATTTTCCCTGTTGACAAAAGCTGGCCTCAATTTGACTTTACCTTTTACGACTCTTTTCATCAGTAGCTGACTGAGGAATCCACATATAAAGGGAAGTGTTATAAAGAGAAATACAAAACCCAAAACCAACAAGCAATAAAGCTTTCTCTCTTTCAGTTACTGGGTGAGAAAGGGGTGGCAAAGGCTGAACTTTGAAGTCCTTGCCTGAATGACACATTAACCGCGGAGCAAAAGTTCCACTTCTAGCTGTGCCTCTAACACCACATGTGATTTTTACTAAGCAACTCTTGTTCTCTTTGTCTTAGGTTAAATACTGTAAAATGGGGATATTACTGCCTACACCACAGGAGTGCTCTAAAACTTAAAATAAATATTCTCTGAAAAAATTGTTGACCAGCTCATGTCACATTCACTACAGAAAAATCATGTTGCACAAGCACAACGTTTTTCAAAGTTATTTAAACAAGTTTGTTTCCTTAAATATTTGTGAAAAACAGTGAACCTGTAGTGTTAAGATACCAAACGTGGATTTCCCCTGCTAATTACTTAGTATTAAAACTAAGTATCTTACTATTAGTACTATCTAGTGGTTTTCAGGCAAGTAAGAACATGAGGTTAATGATCATATAAGGCTACAATCTAAAGGCTGCACCTGCAAGAATCTGGTGGAATTTGTTTGACGTCAGTGACAGACAGATACTAAAGGTGTGAAGGTGTAACTTACCTTCATCACCTTCAACATTTGCCTTTGAAAGGACCTGCATTGCTTTTGTCTTACAACCTCCATTTTTTTCTTCTGTTTACACATACGAACAAATATAATATCCCTATTTTTCTGCTTGTAATTCATTTTTAGAATTATGAGTGAATAAGGAATTTGATAATTCAGGTCTAATAACCTGAAACAAGATGATTTTACTCAGAGCCTTTTTTTTTTTTTTTTTTTTTTTTTTTTGTTAGTAAGAGGAGAACTTTATATAGAGGAGCTGTATTTTAAATTTGGGATATATAACATGGTATTCCACACTTGATAGTGTAATCCAATATACCTGTAAGTGAAAAATTGCAAACACAGGATTTTTAAACATTTAAGAGAAGGCAACTAAGCATTATGCAGTTTTAGACAGCACAAATGGATAATCAACATTAAACATGACTGATTTTTAAATTCTTCATTGCTCAGCTGGTGGGAAGTATTACAAGGCCAAAAAAGAGAGCTGTGGACAGCTGGCTTTGTGCAGTACCAGTTCTCTGCCTCAATTTTCAAGCCATTCATTTCTTTGGGGGGGGGGGGGGGGGGGGGGGAGAAGAAAGAAAGGAAAAAAAAGCAAAAAAGAAAAAATCTAAAGTAGGCCACACAAACGTACAAAGCAAGCCTGGGTCTCTAGGACTTCCATTGTCTCAGAGAGTCGTCACCACTCTGAACCCTCATTAAAGCTGAAGAGATGCTGGAACGGCATTAAAATGAATGCAAACCATTTGCCGCAATCTTCTGCTCACACCATCTCCAAATGAAGGCAGGCATTGCATAATCCAGGCAGCTAGAGCTCCTGACAGGTGGATGATTTATGCTCATAGTCGGAAGAATCGGAGAGCCTGCAGAGGACACAGCATGAGCAAGGTGGTGGCGAGACAGATGCTCTCAGTGGGCTTGCAGAGGCTGGCAGGCTCCAGCTAGCTCAGGTGCAACTTGAACACTTTAGTACTGAACTCATATTGCCTAGATTCCAGCACAGCAAGATACCATTTACAATATTATGTACAGTAGATACACCATCAAACCTATCTGTGTGCTATTTATCTCTCTCTATTTGTGTATACACACACACACAAAATATATATATTTTTTTTTCCTATTTGTAGTTCAACTTACTGTGTTTATGTTCATTTTGCATGTGCATATTCTCCATCGGAAAAGAAAGGGCAGATTAGGACAAATTCTGCATTGTTACACCCACGCCGCATAAGTGAAACCACCAGAGTTGAACAGATGTAAGGGGGGGAAGGATTTGGCTCTAGCTTTCAGAGAACAGGGATAGATCCGGGTTACTGAAAAGCCTTTCAGTGTTTTAAGAGTGTTTGAAAGCTCGGGAAGAAAACGACGGAGGAAAGATGAAAACATCCAGGGGCCCAAATGTATTGGGGTATTCTAGTTGCTTATGTGTCTGTAAAGCACAGGAAATGTCCCCATCACATTGTTCTGCAGAAAATGCATAATATTAGCAAAATATAATGAAAATGACACTCCTGTCATCTACTTTTTTAATCTTTCAATGGAACAAGTTCTTCTGTGTTATTCAGGGGTATCTAAAAATCCCATCCAAAATTGCAACATCATTTCCAACCATGTAATTCAGCATCCTATTCAAAAAGGAAGTATGTGAAATAGATGTGGGGGTTTGAACTTTGCCTCCTGTTCTGTAAGCAAGAGACTGTCTATTAAAAAAAAAAAACCAAAACAAAAAAACCCCTCACACACAAACAAGATACTATACCTGTTTCTGTCATGCAACTAGATGTTCATTCGTTCTTTAACATAAACGGTGATGCCAGAACTAAATTATCCTACCTTAAGCATATCAACAAAATAAACAATTCACCTGTCTCATATCAGACCCACCCCATTTTCCAATTAAACCTGTCACTTAATTAAGAATGTAGTTTTCAGGGGCAACCAAAGAGTTAAAGCATTCAAATGTGCACACTGCAGGTTATCTGGGTTGAATCTGGGACTTTGCTGACTCTCAACTCCTTTCCACTTTAACAGATGGGGTCAAAGGTGGACCTGCAGATGAGAATTAAAGACACATACATCCCTTTAATCAGATAACACATTCAAAGACTTGCAAATTCCCAAGAAGCCACTTTACAGGCACGTGTCATGGGCTATTCCATAAAGCGGGTGGAAACTGTGGAGAGGAGGGAAAGAGGACTTATTTCAGCTAACGAGCGTTAAAAAAAGGCAAGAAATTAGAGAAAATAAATGGGAACAAAATGGGATGGATTTCTAGCATTCAGAATGCTTTCTGATCGCATACATCTCCCTAGAGAGGAACTTCAATGTTTGAAGCCTTCACACTCTGCATCCGAATGCTTTTTCTAACTTCATTAAGCAGCCGTGTTTAAGGATAGTTCATAAGAAGTATTTTAATTAGAGATGAGCTGAAGTGTCTTGCCAGTATGGATACCTCCAGCGATACCAGGATACCCAGGAGGAAATACAGTCATTCAGCCTGACTAGTACTCACAAAATAGTGCAGGTCAGGTAACAAGAACCTCAAGAAATTAATGATTCTCTCTCCCACCTGGCCAGAAAAAGACTGCCTGGAGGATATGTGCTTGCAGCAACTATTTTCTCATCAGCATTCTTCTGATATGATTGTGGCATGAGGAAAAAGAATAGAAAATCATGAAAATGAGAGAAGATAAAAAGAGAAGAAAGAAGAATCTTATGCCATCCTAGCTAGTCTGTGGCTTTGTTCTCTGATTACTGCATTCCTTTGCATCTCACACAAGACCAAGCAATGGGGCATGTGGCATGCTCTGTCAGACAAAAAGCATCAGCAAAGACTACACCTGTACACACCAGACTCAAAGGTGTTCTAACTTCTCTTTTGTCTGAAATACAGCCAGAGATTTGTACTTTGGGGTGATGCTCTTGAGGGCTGTTGAAAAAGAGGAGCCTATTCAGTCCCTTTATAATAAGATCACAACACTTAGAGTGTCCCTTCTCAGCCTGATCCTTCATCTGAGGTATAAATTAGCAGAAACTTTTCTAGTACATCTTTGAGTGTGAATTCACAAAAACAATAGATTTAAATTGGTATTTTAAAACAGCTTTCTACTTTTTAAGGTAAACATCAATTTAGCTGTTGTGATATTTAGTAGTCTCATCTGTCTTGAAATTGGAAGCTTTAGAGCTAAAAGTTTGACAGGGAAACCAGCAAGTGGCTTGTGAACTTAAAAATCAGTTCAGAGTAAGATCTCTCCTAACATTCAATAATCATGGGCAGGTACCCTCAGTCTGGATCCAAACTGTATTTATGCCATCTCTTAAGTCATCTTATCTTAACTGATTCCACAGACTATATCCAGAAATGCAGTGGTTCTGGTGACTTACGACAAATATGTTCCTCTTCTCATGTTTCAGTGGATAACCCTGGGGATTGGCCACTCAGTGAAATCTAAGGTACCTGTTTCTTAAGCTTTCATCGAATTACAAAAAGTATGAAAATGAGATAGAATTCAGGAAATGTAGACACTGGACATCACTGTAAACCCAATCTGGTAGGCTGACATAAAAAGTAATGTGGCTGTACAATTGTTTAACAAATGATGTTAAGACCGATCTGTTGATTGATTCAGACCAGAACGAAAGACATGGCCCATCTGGAAAGCCTTTCTTCAAATCAGACACCCCCAGGACCAAAAAGGAGTATTACAGACAAAGGGCAATGGTGATGCAATAAATAATTTTGATATGGCTGACTAAAAATGACAAGAACAGCACTGCTGTATGGACTACCTCTTGGCTAGGAAAAGGAAAGAAAAGAAGGAGACAAAAGATGAGGATGATGCCCTTGTATCACTTGTTGATTCCTAGGGTTTGCATGTGCTCAGCATGCAGCAAGTTACCAACATTCTCTCTTGTCAGTCAAGCAGTTTTGCTGCAAAACATTTGCAGCACACCAACAATTCTGCCACTGAGGACACAGACTGGAGTTAAGCTGATTATAGAACAGTATCACGTGGACTTTCTTTTAGAAAGTATTTTAATTTTTCTAAATTAACTGTTTTAATAGTTAACTGTTTTAACATGGACTGCAATAAGATCCTACGCAAGCAAGTTATACAGAGTGTTGATTTTGGACCTGCTGCACTAAAACTGTAAACCAAATTGACATCTGATCTTATACCTGATGATCCTGAGAACTAAAACCAGATGCTTAAGAAGAGAAAAACAGATAAACATATTAACTTTGTTGGAACAATAAAGAGCAAACAGGAAAATATTGATATTAGTCAGTAAGTGAATATATTTAACATAGCTTGTGTTTGACGTTCTCCAGAATCATTAATCTAACAAAAGACTACTGAGGCTTAAAATAAAGCTATGTTTTTTATTTATAAAGATTAATAGCTATATTAAGTCACTATTAGGAGGGAAACAGACTCTCACCATAGTTTCCCTTTTTTGTCATATAAATACCCAAAGAAAATAAAAAGAAAGAAAAAGAAGAAAAAAAAAGAAAAAAGAAAAGGCTAGTTAGATGAGATCTATTACTAGAATAGCTAGTAAGCATGGCAAAATTTGACATAATGAGAATTCACTGCTGAAGATGACATTTACTTCAGATTTCAGGCTGCTAACTTTCAACCACAAAAGCCACATTACAAACTGCAAATGAAATAATATTCCAGCCTCACATAGTGACTCAGTGAATAGAAGTGACAAAGACTCACCACTGGTAAAAACACCTCCAGCTTAAAAACAGACAACTACTGACCAGAGAGAAGACCATGGCTTAGTTACATTAACATCCCAATAAACTATGTTGATTCGAACTTTTTTTTTTTGGAGGACAGCAGAGATTTAGAAGTGTGAAATATTTGAGGGACAGAACTGTAGAAAGTCAGAGATAACAACTGCAGACAGTAATCTTAGTGCTTCTCAACATTGCTTTGGCTGAGTGAAGAGCCCTCAACCTCCAAGCTTTCTGGTACCAATCCATCCCAAGCTGCAAAAGTCTTCCTGTACATCTGCCACATGGCCTCTATTTAGCAGCACCTACATCATTTCAACACTTCACCCCAAATAACCCTACCATACATCCTGTTATTTCTACTAAGATTTTACACAGCGAAAGTCTTATTGAGGAGATGTGAGTGCTGCCCAAGTAAGGGCTAAGTAAAATACAAAAAGGGGTTGGCTCCAAAGTGGCATTTTAGAGTTATGTGCATATGCATCACTGCTAAATACACCTTCTATCTGAGATGCTAAACCTATTCCCCTCAAGCAGGGGATGTGCAAATATCTGCACTGCAGAAACAGAGAAAAATGAAGAACACAAATAACATTAATGACACTTTTTACAAAATGACCCCTATTTAATATAGGGCAGGACCAATGTATAAGAATACAAGCACTGTGCAATAAATGGCAGTGCCATATTGATGTATGTGTTTATGGGTGGCAGAGACCAAGAATGTAAGGCAGCTATTTGTCTGGGAGCTCATGGGAAAAGATGCCATATCTTGCACAGTCCTACATCCTTCAGACTTCTGTCTACCTTCCCTTATCACTTATATTGCTGTCACTGTACTTTCAGTACATAAGCAAATGTTCACAGGGGCTAAATCCACTGCATATCTTTTTTTTTAACTGGAATAATAATTTCTAGAAAATTAGAAAAATACTGCTTCCTTATTTTAGGATCAAAAGAAGAAATACGACAAATGAGGATGTTCAGTTAACAACCTCAGATTGTACTAACATTTTCTCATCATAAAGTTATTAATTTTTAATGGTATTCCAATTTAATGTGAATCTGCAGAACTTACTCCTCCTAATTCTGAGGAAGTAATAGGTAACGTATGTGCATTAAGAAAAATACTGTAGATTTTAATCCCATTCAAAATCTTTCAAACTCAGTATTTTTAATAACAAAACTACAAAGTAGCTATAGGCTGAATGCATTCTTTGCTGATGCTTGCCTGACCCTGCAAACAACTGCAGTCGCTGGGATTCTCACCAGTGATGACTCTGGGGGCAGAATCAAGCCTAACATCTAACCCCAAGGAAGGTGCAGATGAGTGGGCCAGCGAACAGCTTTGAACCCAGATCTGCAGATGCTAACAT
Organism: Burhinus oedicnemus; assembly: GCA_008921705.1. NCBI lineage: Eukaryota > Metazoa > Chordata > Aves > Charadriiformes > Burhinidae > Burhinus > Burhinus oedicnemus. Next base: position 2,284,682 of record VFFE01007703.1, read on the forward strand.
CAAAAAAAAGTACATTCATGAATCTATGGAAAGTCAAGAAATGGAAATAGTTCTCAAACACAGACGCATAAACGATACTGCTTTCTCTACATTCACTTCATACCACATCTTCAATGAAAGTGGAGTATTTGTATAAAGGCACAACGGCAAAACAAAATTCTATCTAGAAAGAGACATTTTATTTAAGCTCTCAGTCCAGTGAATTGCTGGGACTTCTCTGTTTCATTCCCAATGAGACTATGTGGACCAAAAATGCTCAGAGGCAGAGCATAAACCCGACTGGCACAGCACTGCTACACAAGTACCCTGAGAACTTCTCAGGAGGCCAACAGCTGGTCTTAGCTGTAGGTACTTGCGCATGATTTCTAAGCCCAGAAAGAATATCCACATCTCCAATATTTGTTTTTTCTTGAGTATTTTTTAATGTATGAATAGAAATGCTAGTTGCTTGAGCTCACTAACCTGCAGTTGAATAGTTTGTCTTTCCTCATCAGTTACAGAGAGTGGATAGTCATGAGCCATGTTTTAGGGCAGACAAATTGGGCTGTCAGTTCTAATGTGTGAACTGGGCTATCAGGCCACATTTTGGTTAGGAGGAAAGAGGCCTACTCATGAACACCAACAACACTTAGAGATTAGTTTCTATTGTTTCCAAGGAGATTTAACAGGTCCCGGTATATATTAAACAAAGCACAGGTTGAATGAAAGAAAAAAAAGGAGAGCAAGGGGGAAGGGGGAAATAAAACAGTGGGTAAGGGAGAAACTGAAGGTGGGAAGAAAAAGGGAGAAGGTGGGAAGAAAAGGGGGAAAGGGATGGAAGGAGAAAAGAGGGCTAAAGAAAAGGGGGAAAGGAGGGGAAAGAAGAGGAAAAGAGACACTTCAAAAAAATTTCTGCGCTAGTAACCAAACTCCCTCATAATACATTGAAACACAGAAAAGCGTTGATATTCAGAAGAGACTTCAACAAGAAGACGGACTGCGTTATCTCTTGATGTTATAACACAGGAGCTTTGTTTAATATCCTGCATTAATGAAGAAGCTCCTTAGGTGTAATATTACAATAGAGAGCATAAGAAATACCGCTGAGGTCAAAGCCGTTCTATTAACTGTCATCCTGTACAGAAATATTTTCTTCGAATATCATTAATGCTTTCTCCTTCGCTTTGTTCTAATTTCTGAAGGCAGCAGAAACTAAAACTTCCTCCACAATAATTTCTGCTTTCTTCTTGGCAGACTAATGGTGTTAGACTTGTGAGAGAAATTTACCTTGGCAATGTCTTATGCACAGGTCTTTTCAAAGGATATGTTGTTAGAAGGAATCCTACTAAGCAGGCTTTTTCACTAGCCTCAAAACATAGGTGATAACACATTTTTAGTTATAAAGAGGATTGCTTGGTTTTATTTATTATTTTGAGAGAGAATCCATTAATCTGCTCCTGTACATATAACGCATCTCTTTACGTAAGAGTTAAACTCAAGCTGCCTATTCTCCTTGCTGTATTGGATTCATTTTCATAGATTGTCAGAACCAGAAAGGATCAATATGATAATTTAATCCGATCTGCTGCTTAACACAAGCCAAAGATGTTCATACGGTAATCTTTGCATAATAAACTCAGTAATTTATGCTTTAAAATACACATACCTCTTTAAAAAAACGTATTCTTTTATTTGAATTAATGAAATCTCTCAAAGCATGAAGCAAAAATACTTTAGAGAACACCAATTTTAGCATGTTAAGAAAAAGTTTAACTAATGTGTAATAATATTCTGGTTCATTACAGTACTGTGACCATCTAAAATGCTCAAGCATTGCTTTTATTCAGACCAGTGCTGAAGGAAAAAACTTAAAACACAGAATTTGTTTACACAGAAGGCAGATTCTGACTACTGGCTTAACACTGCCCTAGGGATGCTGAAGTCAGTTTGAGGGACTGCATGAAACCTTTTAAAAAAACCCAACCAAAGTAATGAATGAGAAGTGTTAAAGGCTACTCAGTGAGGAGTGTAAGCACAACATACTAACTGCACTACTAGGATGGGAAGGGTTACACTGAAGTCAGCACCGCCAGATGATGAGCTTGGAGAGCTTCTATTAGCCTGAATGACTGCTAACATACTAGCAACAGTAAAGATTCAGACATGAAAAGGTATATTGCTGATTTCTCCATAGCATAGATTTCTAAACCTGCCAAATGAACAGCAATCTAATGTAGTTCCACCAGCTTCCATTAATACTGGGTGAGGATCTGGCCTCCCTTTTTAATAGCCGGACTAATTAAGCTGGAATTCTGTCACTCTGTCTATTCTAAATGGGTACAAAGTGGCTCATGATAATTTGTAAAGGCCATCCATTCATAAGGAAAATACAAACATACTTACATGAAGCAACGCAAATTTTCTGCCATTTCATTATGGTCTAATTTACTTTTCAAATAAACTTAAATTTGTTTCCTTATGTATCACCCACTTAAGAACTACACTTTCTGAAACAACAAGCAATGCAGATCAGCCACTGCCAACAACGCATAAAAAATTCTGAAAACATCCAGATATCAGTTATGAGAGATGTATGGGAGATGTTTTGGCATCAACAGTCTGGTAAGAAGTACGAAATAGCACTGTTCAGAACAGTATGAGCTAAGATAGGATACAGTATTTCAGACGGTCTAAAAGCTGTGTTAGTGCCACTCAATAGGTTCCCCTCTGAACTGTAATTTTTAACCTTGCTACAATACAGGGACAGAAAAAACTGAGGCTTTGGCATTGCCTCCACAGAGAAAACTTAAACATATGGACTAACCTCTTGAAAAAATAGTTACATGAACGCTGCATCTGAAACAAAAAGTAATTTTATTCTGGAATGACGACTCCAGTGGAATTATTTCACATGGGCAGCTATTCTGAGCAAGGATCTGCAGTATAATAAACCTGAAATAAAATCTTCTATCACAGACACATGCTAGTAAGTAGTCTCACAGACAGTATTAAAAGGTATATAGTACTAATGGAAGACTAAAAGTAGAGTTCAACCAGACCGACTAGCAATAGGAAAAAACAAAAAAAAGTCAGACATCTACCCATGATTTTCCATATCAACTTACACAGTTGTACATCCAATTTTCCTTCTTAGACAAGAAAAAAATCAACCCCTTTTTCACACTCCACCTAACTGTATAAAAAGGAAAATAGCTAAAACACCCAGTCTTGCATATGAACATAGATTTATCTGTACCATCTCAAGCAAACTAACCACCAGCTTCCAAAGTGTTTGAAAGGCCAGACTTAAAGGACTGATTATAAACCAATCGAACTGAAAACTAGAGAATGTCTTAAAGAGTTCATTTTTAAAAAGGTCAAATGGTTGTTTCCCTCCCCGTTTAACAACTGCAGTATTATTTAAAGAAATCACTAGGGATAGTTTTGAAAAGTTTCTCCCTAGACTACACAAGAATCTTTGTGTTGTTTCATGTGTTACTGTGAATCTGAGAGAATTCACCAAAACATAAGCACAGTCAAAGAAACTGTATTTCAGGAGAAGAACCAATTTTGATCCCTGAAAATCTGATTTTTCATAATACTGACACACAGAATTAAAAATAGAAAAATGTAAATTTTTTTCTTTGAGTAAAGTGTATTCTGCTGTGCTGCTAATAACCATTACCTAGGAAAGTAAATGAAAATATGACACCCTCATATTTGTCATGTGCTTAAAAGCTCATCAGCATCTGCTGAATGCTTCAGTATGAAGCATAACACATACTCAGAAAACCACCATACACTTAGACTTATGTTTTCAAGTAACAGTCCACGGGCTAAACCAAAATAAAGTGTTCCTCTGGATCAGTCTGTAGCAACTTTCTTGTGCTACTCAACAGGAGATGCAGACAGGAGGCAGGACTTCAACCCCATGCCAGCTAAGCCCAGCTTTACCCTTCCTTCTCCAGCTTCTGGCCCGACTTCTATATTAAGAATCTTCATCTAGGTGTTGCTGGCTTTGCTCTGTTGGCATCCTTGAGAATATGTGCAGGAATTCCCCACTCCACCCTGTACTACATGTGACCAGAGATCCAATTCCCTCCCAGTGTCTCACCCCAAGACACAGCCCCAAATTTCTAACGCTAGGTCTCCTACAAAAACACTGGATGCTGGATGAAAAGCATCATTATCTTCCCACAATAAACAATATAACATGCAGCTGTCATAAAAGAAGCCACTATACATTTGCTGTAAGTGGTTTTCAGACCTTGCCCTAAAAGCTAAAATAAAACTCAGGATCTTTTTCCAGGCACTGTGATTTCTATCACGAATTTTGTATGACAATTCACAAAACCAAATGTAAATTAAAGTCCTTTGAAATGTCAAGGGAAGAGCAACGTCTGGTAATTGTTTCACTTAGGATTACATTTAAAAACTGATTGTTACGGAAAATTTCTAGAAGAAAAGTCCCCACTAACAGGGTAAGATTTCTGGAGAAGATGCACACTGGCAGATGTGCAGAAGTTCCTGTAAGGAATATGATGCTCCTTTCAAAGCTGCTTAAACTTGATTTTATTTCAGGTCTGCAACAAAATTTTTTTTGTAAATAGATTTAGGCTGTCAATTTCCAGGCATGCTGTGCCATCAGCATGTAGAGACTGCTGTGACAAACGTGGAGGCTGCAGCAGCAAATTTTATTATAAACTGGTAATTGAATTGAACAGGTTTACATTTGAATAGATTTACTGCAGCATGATCTCTGACATGCTGCATGGGACTGAAATCCTTGTCTGTACATAAAGAAACATTTAAGATACAATAGGAAATATTTCAGCTCAGTGTAAGTCCATGTTAATCAATAACTTTACACCACTTTACACATGAAAGAAATAAGTATATCATCTTTCTTCATTCTGTGCATAAAGGATGTGGTCAAATCCAAAGCCAAAAACTCATCTCCAGACATTCCCACAGGTAAAAAGACCACCACCTGTCTCCAAAACTACCTTTCAACAAGAACAAAAGAAAAAGATTATCTCTATTCCAAGTACAGTGTACTATGAATCAGTATGGTTTCAAAAGTAAAAGCAGGAAAGAAAACAAAGCGCCCTTGTAGGTTCTTTTAGGTTGTCCTATTAGGTGGTAGGTAGGCAATACCTGAAAAGATGACAAGCTAACTCTCCCCTAGATGAAAAGACTCAATAATTAAAAATAAGTAGAAATCTTACTGTGTTTTGACAGGGAAACTCACACAGCAAGAGTGGAAGAACTATGATGTGCCCAGGAGCGGGGCTAACAATGGAACTGTTTTTTCAAAGGAATCAGTTATTTTGTCATTGTAGAACTTTCAGAAAAAGATATGTACTTCTAGGGTAGAAAATTTATGAAATTCTGACTGAGAAAATGTGTGGGATTGATTTGCATCCATAGACAATGACCATTCATGCAAAAAATCTGATTCACAACGTGCACTTGAATTGTCTAACTAAATCATCTCAGTTACCAACTTGTGTGCAGAAACATAGTAAATCTGTGCACAATTTTGGTAACTGAGATAATTACTCATTTGTGGAAGAGTCACTTAATTTCCTCATGCAGTCCCAGAAGCTGCATACAGACTAGATTTTTGAAATATATATGTTAACGGATGTGCAATGGTCCCCCCAAAATTTAAAAGAAAAGGTCTAAACCAATTCACCTGTATGCAGTTTTGGTAGCGCTGTTTCATTTCCAAACAAGTTGCTCAATATATCTGTAGATTAGGTTACTAGTGATATGGGAGTCTTAGCTTACTAAAAAAAGATGTTAAGAAGCACAGTCCCTTTCAAAAGGTGCCATACTCAGACATTCCTTTCTTTCTACAGTTTATCTAAGCATCACAATTTAACCTTTAAGTAACTGCTCCTAGTGGTCAGTTATATGAGGATTTTGGCACGTAAAGAACCCTCCCATCACCACTGGAAGAGAGGGTCAAATCCTGCCGTTCTTACTGAGGCAAAATCCCCACTGAATCTGACAGGAGTTTTGCTCAAATAAGACTAAGGACAGCAGGATTTGGCTCACAGGATCATAGCATCTGCCAAAGCATTTGCACAGAACAAGGTTTATTCTTAGTAAGTATAATCCAATAAGAATATGTCTGTAGGTGCGTGATAGGCCTAATTTGTCCATCATCTCTCCACTGGTCTATATTGCTCTTGGATTTTACCCTGATAGCTGTATACTTAAACCTGTTTTCAATTACCATCAAACGATTTGCAAAAATCAGCCATCTATTAAATCTGACTTTTTAAGCACTGACAAAGCAAAATTGCATGGGACTATTTTAAAGTGGTTGCTTAAGACAAAGTACTCTTCACTGGAGACAGTATTTAGAAAACATTACATTGATTTTATCTTAAAAGGTTATCTAGCTGAGAAGTCCATGACATCTTCTGTTATTCTTTCTTGGTGGTAACAGTGCATTACAATAACAACATATACAATACATGCACATAAAAGTGTATTTTTGCATATACATTAACAGCAATAGAAGTGCATAGCAGGGCACCAAGATTTAAGGAACTGCCCCTTTCTGTAACATGAATCAGGTTCTAGGTGAGATAGTACTGTTTCTTGGAAACATTTTCTTACATTTACCTGTTATTCAATATCTTAAAAATGTAGCTGATGAATTAAAGGAATCAACATACTTACAGTAAGTGGCGGTAGTTCTCAAATGCTTAAAAAAGAAAAAAAAAAAAAAAAAAAGAGGTGGATTCTCCTCTTCTGATGCCATTGTTTGCTCCAGTGTAGTTACAGTAAGTTCAGTAGACATACTCAATATTTATACTCATTTAATTGAGAACTAACCCTTTCATTTGTCCTGATGAAATGAAGACCGAGTAAAAATAGGGAAAAGAAGGCACAGTGTATGTTTCTGCCAAAACTGGGACAGCCTAACAGTGGATAAGGAATGGAGGAAAGAAATCTCTGAGAATTCACAATGTTAAAGTGTTAAGGAAAATGAGAGGATATATTCTGCTGATTATTCTATTAGTTATCTACTGAAGGCGACTGAATGTTGGGGTACAATTTTGCTGTACTACACATAGTTAGAAATATTCCAGAGAAGAAGAACTGTATGTAGATAAACCATGATTCCATAGCTTAGAAACAGACTGTCAGGAGGAGCAAGTATACATGAAAATTGCCTTTACAATAACTGTTTCGAACACTCACTGCTCTCTCTTCTTTCCTGATGGCCCTACAATTGTTGCATGCATTTGCAGAGAGATTCGTGTTGACTTGATCAGTCTTACCTTCTTTCAGCATGCCAACTTTTAGACACTTCATGAAGCGGCAGGCTTGGCAGGACTTGCGTCTGCGCTTCGTGATTTCACATTCATTCGTTGCTGGGCAGCTATATTCTATATTACCTGTAACAGAAAGTACAGGAAGAGAGATGTATTCAGAATCACTGACTAGCCAACACAATGGATATACGAAGTACTCATACAACTGCTGTTATGTTTAATTTTTTAATATATAAAGAGTAAACAGTGCCATAGAAAGGAAACACCTTTCAAGTAAAAATGAGAAGCCAAGTTAAAGGATGAACTTTTTGACTTTTAATCTAGACAGCTATATGAAAAAAAAAAAATATACACAAACCCACAATTAATATGAGTCTGTGTCTGGCTCCATACATGGTCCCTAGAAAAATCCTTCACATAAGGTTATTTTTGCTGCTAGGAAGAGGAAATTTTGTCATTTATTGCCTGTACTGAGCCACATGCTTAGGCTCCTAGCCTGAGCACTCTTGGTTTCCTTTTTTTCCACCGATTTCATCAGTCTTTCTTTGTTTAGAATACGAAAAGGAGACTGTCTTGCTTTATTACACCATCAACTGTAACAAGTACTACAGAGCTTCATCCTTCTCCTTCCACAACAGCAGGCATAGTGTATCAGGCAGGGCTCACTGGCATTGCTACCACCACATCTGGTACGTTCAACAGCTGCTGGGTCAGATCTCTCAGACAGGACATCTTCCCTTCTCTTTATACTTTAGACAGAGTTCTTGTACTGAGAGGCATCAGAAATAGGATCATTCCTACCAAGTTGTCAGAATAACAAAAACTGGGGGAGATGTTTGCCTCTGCCTCTCCGCACTCTCCTTAAGGCCTACAACAAGCTACATCCTGAAATGTGAGCCCTCCTGGGCAAAGCAGTGTCTTCATTTTTTTCGTTACTGCTTAGTACCTATTATTTACCCTCAAAAATAAGAAAAAAAAAAAAGCCTGAAAATTAATGGGTAAAATACATATGAGTAATTTTCTTTACATTTTTTTAAAATCACATCTTTCGGTATCCAAGTCCAAATGGGAGAATGTCTGTTCTGTTTTGCCCTAGTACCACTGCACTTTTCATAAAACAGCTTAGCTCAGCTTATTCATTTGCCCAGCCATGCATCCTATTACCCATGACTACATTCAGTATGACAGACTTTGCAGCAGTCAGAAGTTTCACCAGGAAACTGACTTTTAAATAAAGTATCTTCCCCATCAGCCTGTCACATCTTGCTTTAAAGGTATTTCTTTACTTTCTAACCCTTTCCCCCTGTGATTAAGTGCATTAGTATCTTAATGAAAATGCATTCTGTTTATTGCCCTCTTGGGAAGCAAGAGGTCATCACACCAAATGCATAAATTGTCATCAGAGACAGTCCGAGCATAATTGCAATTTTGCTGCTCCATGTTTGCTGCACTCAGGGTCCGTCAAAGTCCCCTGAAACATGCGCTGGTTCTAATAATTAGCATAGAGTCTGCCTGGGACCACAGCATTGATGAAATATTTCAGAGTTAATCACACTTTGTAAACACTGATTTATATTGACTACCTTTCTCCAGACTGATGTCTCCTCATTAAATATCACATTAGTGGATTGCAGGATTGCACAAAGACTCAAATGCTCAGCAACTGCTAATTCAACAGGAAGTAATACTTAAACCACTTACATCTATTGAAATTTGGTTAAGTATTTATGATAAAGAACGTCTGTGTGGTGCAATGTATATTCTGCCAGTATAACCAGCATACTTTGCACAACCTTTTCAGGCCTCTGTGGGTTTTATTCCTCCTGAACACTGCTGCATGGCTGACTTAGCAATGCTGGCGCGTAAAACAGATCTTGGTATGTCTGAATGCTAATGGTTCTTGCTGACAAAACTCAAACTTCAGTTTAGTTCTCTTCCCCTTCCTTAGCTCCTGTGATGAAAGCTGTTTAAGAAAGGATATGGTGGGCAGGAAACTCAGCACAACAGTTCCTGCAAAAAAATTATTTCTGATATGCATTAGTGAAGTTAGGAAATAACACTTTTGGAAGGATATGTAGGAAAGGATGCTAAGGGCAAGCTTAAAAAAAATTCACATTATGCTTTCACACTCTAATGAGGCATTCTTAGTGAGGCACAACCACTACACAGGGAGACCTTCAAAAACATTCACAAATTCTATCTAATTCACTTCATCATATTATAGTAATAAATGTATTACCATCCCCATTTAAAAAAAAATAAAAGAAACAGGGAACCAGAAATGCTTTGCACAAGATCAAAAATGATCTTGATCTTGATCAAAAACAAGATTGAGATTACAACTGAACTTCAAGCAGCAAAGCTCTGTACCAAGGCAAGTTGAGCACTCCCACTATAGCCAAAGCTCTTGTGCAAAGGCACAGATGACAAAGATACAGATGTCAGCACCAAAAAGTAATATTCAAAACCAGAAAAATGTAAGCAAGATTGCTTATTTCCCTAAGTAGACACTTCTAATCCATATCCTAACATTTCAGTCTTGCGCAAAATCCTGTGAAACACAGCAAGGGTCTGTGGCATGCAGCACATTATGTACAGCCAATGCAACTTATTTTTCCTGCAAATTCTTGCCACCCTAAAGAACTCTAAAATGAGCTATCATTCTAGTCACTTAGATTCTAGTACTTTAGCGTTGAGGGGGAATCTTCTCCTACCAATTTAGGCTGCTTTACTTTAATGAATTATATTTTACAGCAGATGTTCAATCTTAATTTTTGATGTTAGAAAATAAACTTGGAAGATGTTGGAAAGAGTTCCTCCAATGAACTCAGCACAGTTACGGTAACTGGATTTGTTGCCGCAGCAAAGATCCAGATCTTATCAATGGCCATAGCTGGTTCCCCTAATGTGTTTCAGCATTTTAGAATATGGCGAGACCACAGTAAGAGTTCAAGGAAACTAACATTTTGTTGTCACTTCACATATGAATGCAGTATTTTGTAAAAAAAAAAAAAAAAAAAAGCTCATAGAATTTTGCAATGGACATATACCTGGATAGATATCATACCCAAAATGCATTTCAACTAGTACTCAAAGTATCAGTGGATATATTTTGGTAAAAAACTAAATTTACTGCACATTGCAGGTCATCAGCGCTCTCATAATTTCTTGTTTACTTCTATACACTAAAAATAATGAAACAGAAATTATTTTAAGAAATGTTTGGGAATCTGCACAACTTCATAGGTACACTACATCCATTCAAGATGCTCAGATCTGCATGTTATTTCAATAAGGACAATTCAGAAGGAAGCTCTTCCATTTACTTGTCTACTGCATGATGCTAGAGATTGAAACTGAGCAGCTAGTAAGACTGTAGTTGAGTTTGCCCAGTCCTGTCACCAGTTGGAGAGGTAGCTGTGTTATACAGTGAAAAAAAATCAACATGGCAGCTCCAAGTCTTTAAACTGGACTGACAAGAACAATCAAGCAATTTACAATATCTCCTGGCTGGTTTTCAGAAAGAACTGGGCTCTGATTACTTATTTCAGAGTCTTTTGTACAATTAGTTTGCAGGCAATATAATTTTCTCACTTAATCCTTAATAGAATCGTGCAGCTAGCTGGCTGATAGAATAACAGCATATATGTAAAACTCCTGCCTGAAGTGCCAGGGGATAATTTGTATATTCCTTTCAGTAGCGTAATGGACTTTTACAGTTTGGCAGTTAAAGGGCTGAGTAATGTAAATTAGTATGACGTTTGAAAATAAAAATATATGTCAAATCTTCACTCTCCAAACACATTGCCCTGTTCTATACTAATACAATGGGATTTATGCCAGCCTGAGTACCTTTTCTCTCCTCATGCACTGAGGAACGTTTATTTAAAAACAGTTCCTTTTTTCTACTAATTTTTAAAATTTTATTATCCCAGCCAAAAGATGAGAAAATACTTCTAACACACTGTGCCTATCAAGAGCAACTGACTCGCTCAGAATATGATGCCATTTGATCTTGAGATAGCAGGTGAACTGCCAAAACGCTGCTGTCTGGTTTTAGATGCTTCAGAATGTCAGATCTTTACATACAGCTCAAGGATAAGTGGGCCAAGATACCATTTTTTTTCTGTCTCACAGATGAGGTTTGGAGGTTACCTGAATGAGATGTGGACTCATAGTACAATTCTAATGGCACAGGGACTTACTCAATGGCTCTACAAGCCAGGCAATCGACTGGACTTAGCCAAGATTCTCGAGACCATTTTGGGCATTTCTTGCATGGAAAGAACAGTGACACTCAAGGCAACAGAAGAGGATGAGTGAGAACCATGACAAAGAAGAGGCCACTGAAAGCACTGGGCCTTATGCCTTGGCATCTTATCCCAAATGGAGTTATTGTCATCAACAGTTACAACATTAGAACCTCAAAGATACCAAGAGTGTGAAGTTGGCTCTAGAAACTGGCTCCAGGCTGTGGGACAGGCTGAAACAGGGGTCTCTCTTTCAGAAATACTGACAAGAATAGAAGCTGCAGACAGCAATTCTTAGCAGAGGCTTTATTTCTCTTTTCACACTATGATATTTGATATTGTAACACTAAAGATGTAAAAGGATTGCTATGAACTATTGCAATATGCTCAGAAAATCTTTGGACAAGTAAAAGACATGAGGAAGACTAAGGTATAGGGTGAATATGTGTTTGGAAAGAGTAGCCATGAGCCACCTCCAAAAGCAGGAGAAATGCTGAAGATACCAGTACTGAAACTTTTACTGTGTGGGAGTGTAGGTCCAGAAGAAAAAAAAACAACAAAAAACCAAAAACCACAAACCACCAGAAAAAAAAGCAGCAAACCAACAGAGGAGAATTAATTATTCCTTCAATGTAATAATTTTATGCTATAATCAGTTCACAAAACTGTATTGCAGTATCTCTTTATTTATATCCAATAATGCCCCATTTTTCCCCCAAACTTTCTCTTTGAGCTTCAGTAACCTAATACCTTTTCTCAAAAACTTGTACTTAAAAAGCAAGTGTTCTCATTATTCTTAATAGAATCACTGGATTTAAGTCGTTCTACAGTAAGATTTACCCCAGGTACCACCTTCATGCTCTGTTTTCCCTGGTGACAGACCCAAAGGAATACACCTGCTTGTCTGTGCACCAGCATGCATGAAAACTCTGGAAAATGAAAGGTAACCAGGATTACAGCCATAGGTCTTCTGGGAATTAATAAAAGAAAAGTCTAGAAAAAAAGACAGGAGAATCTAAACCAACATAGTGAGTGAATTACAAGGTCACACCTTGATATGTAATCCAACCAGAACAGAACAGTTCCTGAGAAACTGAGGAGAAGTAAGTGTGGCTGGAAATAAAGAGTAACAGGCTAACTTAGGAAAAGAAGGATAGAGAAAAAGTCCCAGACGGACTTGAAAATGTACTTGATGTTTATAGGTCTTAGCAAAGCTGAACTGAGGAAAGCAAAAATATTTTCTCTCAGGGTAAAGTTTCAGTTCTTGCAGACTCTGTTCCCTACTCTGCAGTCAGAACTCAAGTGAATTTAAGTATGAGTAAATATTTTCACAAGTAAAAGCATTCTTACCAGTAAGGTTTCAGAAATGGGGTCAGGATGGAATGAGGTTGCATTTGAACCTAACTGAATCCAGTTTTGGCTGACAAATCCTTAGATGGATTCACCTGATACTGTAGCTAGCTCTATGAATTACAGACCTATGAATTCTTCTACATGTCATCTGGAGCTGATTAAGCCTAAAGTTGACTGTATTCACAATTTTTCATCCAGATGACTTCAGAAACAATATTGCATACACAGAGTTGCAGAACATTTAAAAATTTGGTTCCTATATGTCTCAAATATTTTTTAAAGATGATACGACCATGTATGAAGGATTAAGCTTACATCTCTGTTGCTTATGTTACCTTTCCTGTTACAGTAAGAAACTCAGGAGAAGCAGCTAGTTTTTAAAAAACTCTACAGTGTAAGACAGTATTTGACAGAGGGACATAGCCAATTTAAAAGCACATTTTAAATGAAACCACTATGCTCAGCTGCTTAAAAGAAGCCAGTGTACTATGTTACTGAACTATAATATAGTTAGAACTTTTAAAATGTATTTTTTATTTCTTTTTATTTTATTCCTAGAAAGCAACATGAGTGAAGATTTAAAAGGAAAATGTAAAGGTGATGCTGGTTGGTCTGACTGCACGACATTTTTGAATCAGCCTCTAACTTTAGGTAGATGGGTTTCCAGCATCATAAAAACCACCATAATTTTCAATACAAGGCTGATGCTAGGGGGTGTTGAATGACACCTGCAAAGGCCCAACAACCTTGGATTCCCACTGGAGTCAACTTCTTTACCTTCAACAGAAATGAAGGGCATTTAGGGCATCTTAAGAGAGAATCAATGCTTTGAAGACACAAATGGAACAGATCCCCTGCTGCCTGGGAGTCACTGAAGAGTTGTCCAAGTCAGAAGGACTGAACCATCTACATTTTGTCCCTGCTGGTATTTTATCTAGGTTGATTTTGACACATCCTACCAAGGTAGCATGGAAAATTGTCATTGTTTGTTTATGAGCCCACAGAACATCTCAGCCTGTAAAGCTGCAAACCAAATGACTTTCACAGCAGTAAAAAAAAGAAGTCATTAAAAAAGTTATAGAAACATTAAAATAAATCATTTGCTAACTGAGACTTCACATGTCTCCAGTTTCAAACTAGACAGTTTCGTAAGCAGGCTGGAAGCTTTCAAATGGAGATCCAGACCTAATTATAATGGCATTGATACATACCACTGTAGCAGTAGTACTACTTGTAAACCGCACCTCTTTCTGAGTATTTCTGATGGATTTGAAATAGCCATGCACAAATCAGGATGCTCATTCTTATTCCCTAATAATCTAAATGCAGCATATAATTTACAAGGCTGTAAGGAAAGCAGAGATAGTAAAAAGGATAGAACCTATACTTTTAAACTTCTCTCTGGTTCTCAGATTTCAGCGTGTTTATATTTTATTGTCTCATCTTGTTTGGCTACCATAGTTACACAATGACATTATGAAAGGATTAAAAGACATGTTGGAAGGAATTAAAAATACTTGCTCACTAGTTTGGTTGGCCCACAGGCGCAGAGGAATCATGGAAAAAGGGAAGATATCTATCATTGCTTGCTTAAAATATTCTTTGAAAGAAATGCTGATGCACAGACTTTCACTTATATAAGAAGGTGAATGATTTAATCAGGAAATGATGGACTCAGGTGACATTTAGTGCTAGGTTCACTGGAGGGCTGCCATCTTTGCACCAGAGCCAAGGTCCACAGACTACTGCACCAAGATGCAAGCCTCCACCCTATCTTTCTATAAAAAAAAAAACCCTATAACCTTGGCTACCAGTAAAGATGCTGAAAAGCCATAAAATCTTACTTAATTTTCTTTCATTTCCTCCACAAAAATGATGTGCAGTATTACAGGAGTCAGCTTTCAGAGATGCAAATTAACCTTTGGAAGCCACTTTGATCATGTGCAACTTCGAATCAAACTTTATGTTGTCCATTTTAAATGTCTCCTTATCTGAATTTACATAGCTAGTTCTAACTTTCATGACTAAAACTGCCTGATTAAATATATAAATACATATATTTACTGTAAAGTGTTTGTACATTTGGAGATCAAATTGGCTCAAGTAATGGGTAAACACTCTAAAGAGGGCTGAAAAATCTGAACACTAAAGGGATTAAAAAAAAGTTAAGTAACCAAAAAGGTGAACAAAGTACAAAGCAGTTTAATCTAGCTCCTAGTTTGGGCAGGCTTTGAAGACCACAGGAACTACACTACTGCAGAACTGTAGAACTGAAGGCTCTTAGGCGTTCAGCGTAAAATGAGACGGCAGACTTGGTCTAGTTTACGTAATGACCAAAAAGACAACAGTATTCCCAGGATGGAATATTTCTTGTTTGTGTCAGGAGATATGGACAAGCAACAACTTTCAGGGATAAAGCTCTTAAATGAGACAGCGAGGGTATGATTGCAGGGCTTCACACTACCTATTGCTTTATTCATCCTGTGTATAAACAAAAGATTGCTGCCTCAATACTGTTCATCCAACATTTTTTCACTAAAAATAAACATATCAACAAAAAAACCCAAAGCCCAAGAGTTACAAGGACTATTGAATGTAAAATATTTTAGCTTTTGTGGGGAAAATTCAAACACTGTCCAAGGAAATAATAAGTAAGCTCTGACACTTTTGCAACAAGTCTTACCAGGAAGGCAACATATCAATACATAGGCTTTCCATGCTAGTTTAATGAGTCCAAAGATGACAGTCCTGAAGATTTGGAAGGAGGAAGGAAAAAAAATTGTCTGCATGAAGGCCATTATTTTAGAGAAATGAAGGCTTAAAATAAAACAAAATAGTAAACTGTCTTTGAATCTAAGTCCTTTCACCTTTCTACTGAAAGCAAGAATACTATTTCAATCCACTTGCAGAAATGTTTAAGTTACAGGCACTGAGTAATTACATATTATTAATGCAAAATGTGTACTTACTACCCTTTATGATAACTGAGCAAATAAAAATTGAGAAATGTATTTACACTTAAATATTCACTACAAAATATCTAGTAAGTACAAGACCTCTGTGTTGAACACAAGACTTTGCACTCAGCTTGACAGCTGAAAATTCTTTTTTTTCTCTCTTTCTTTTAATGAAAGCTTGGAGTTTTCAAGATAATACAGTGTACAGCAAAAACTGTGGAGAGACCCTAAAAATCAATGGACCTGGAACTATTTTTAGATGTTGCTATTTTCTGCTATCCCTGATGTTAAGCCAACTTTTGGGAGATTTGGCTGTGTGTGTGTTTCTGTGAGACATTTGCAATCAGCCATCATGTAAATTATCCCAGAAGCAAACTGAGAGCTGCAGCTGAGTGAGTACTAGGCTGAGCAGAGAGAACATCCATTTCTCCCATCCCTTGTATGTCACAAAAGGGGGCAGAACATTATTAGATTCTACTATGACCTAAGATGACATCGATTTTATATACTGAGTTGGTGTTTTGGTGGGTTTTGGTTTTGTTTTTTAGCCGGGTAATTTCTTGTTTCTAATTTTTTCTAATTTTATTGATTTTTATCATAATCTTTGCATTCTTTACCACAGCCCCAAACGTATTTCTGTGCTATGTTAAAAATATATATACAAAAAAGACAAAATTACTCCTTCATATAATTCAAGACAGCGTTCATTTAATTCCTTTACTTTTAAGAAAATTAGCAGGGATTATAAGAGGCAGGAAGAAGAGGAGGAGAAATCCGTCAGCCAGAAATGGACATTTAGACTAAACTGCTGTCATCTGAAAGGGAATTATAATCTCCATTACCCTTAAAAAACAGGTGTATACATTAGAGCAAAATTCGCCTTGTGTAAGGGGCTACTAGGTATCCTGTGATGCACTTCCCTTCTGTCTTATGTAAAATACTGGTGGTGTACAGATACTGTGCTGGCTCCCTGAGCAGCTGCCTGTGGCTTTCACCTACTGAGAGTTCAAAAGACTCCTTTGAAATGGAAAGAATGGAAAGACTCCAATTGACTTAGCGGAAAGGACATCAGGCCTGACTTGAACACAAGATGTGCTTCATAATCTAACTTTATCAGCTCAGCCTTGCTCTCACTGAAGTCAGGGCAGTTTCGCCCAAGACATCATCAGGAGTAGCACTTAGGTTCTACAAGTCTGAGCTAATTTAGTAACTCATGAATGATAAAAAAGAAAGGTTTGGGAAATTAAATGTTCTTTTTCACTGAATCTATAATTAAGTACCCATCACAATTAAATTAGTGGCATTTAAAATAAGCAATTCTTTGAGCCAAGACATGTTATCCTTACATATGCACAGTTACAATATTTGATTCTTCAGGTAGTCTGGTTTACTATTCAGTATAAATTTCTTGGTTTTCTTCTGCTTTCCTGTTTTCTTATTAGCGGTTATGCAGTAATCAACTTACTTTAAAAACAAGCAGAGAAATAATGTGATACGAACCTGGAAGTGAAATGGTACGGGGAAGAATGACCTCTGGGAACACTGGGACTAAAATTCTATCATTCAGAGCAAAAAAACCCCTCAGAGTAATTATTCTTCATGCAAGCTTAAAGGTAGAATTTGCCCATTCAGTACATGAGGAGTACCTTTTTCTTATATAGTTCTTGTTACTTACCACAATCCATGGTTTGATTCACCAAAGTAAGTAGCTTCCATTATTTTGGATGGTATCTGAAAACTCTTAGTGGTCGTGTCAGTTTAGTCAGCACCATTACTGAAGATGCTGCCGTGACATTATGATGGCAACATACTATTCTTAGTTTCTTCATTGTTTTTCCATTTGATGCTTGGTTTTGCCTTACTGCATTTTTTTTTTTTGTCTTCACAGCACTGTCACCTGCTGATGCAGCTAGTGCTCTAACTGTACTGAGACTTTTTGCACAGCTGCCAGTTCTAACTTGAGCTGCATGGCCAAGTCCAGGTTGCTAATCTGGAGAATGACGTCCCTGTCTTGTGCTTCCATGCCCAAAAACTTGCTGTCTGTGGTGTGGTATAAAATTGCAACTACCTATTACTGCCAAAAGTCAACATTTTAGTCAGTTAAAGCTTCTGTAGCATTTTTTCATGCTCAAAATACAACTAAAATAATCGTGCATCAATTCAGTTCTGTAGGACAGGTATTGCATAGGTATTAAATACCATTTATAAAAACAGAGTTACTAGTTGAAGTTGGTGCTTGAAGTTCAGCAAACACAAAATACAAATTGCTTCAGCGTAAACATTTTTGGAGCTTTTCTGAAAACGTTCTTGAAGGTCAAGTGAAATCACCTACCTCTTTTTTTACTTTTTCCAAAACAAAAACTTGAAATGAGCATACTGTTCCTTTATATTCACTGACTTTACATATGAACCCAGCCCACTAGAAATCTTCACAGGTATGTGTGTTTAGGGGTTACAAACATTGTAACACTTAGCTCCATTAGAACAACTGAAGTCTAATGTTTCTTTTTAGTGGCTCTACAGCCATCATAAAATAGGTACTTCATGCTGGTAGAAGGCCCAAACCCCTCAGTAGTAAAATGGATGAGAGGAGAATAAAATGGCCGTTGCCTCGGCAATGGTTAAAGTAACTTAACATTCATTATTTTTCCTTATTAATTTTACATTAAATATGGAAGCACTGTATTTAAGAAATCTTGACCAAATGTTTCAAGTTTTGGGTTACGTGAAATTACAAACTGAAACTAACTTTATGGTCCTTATCATAACTAATTTTTAAAAAGAAAAGTATACCACCAAATTGCGTTGTCTTCCTGAGGATTCAAGGTGGTCAACAGCTAAGAGAATCAAGCAGGTTTTATTGAGGACCTTAACTTTTGATTTAGCAACCTAATTCTAGTCTCTGAATTTAATGTGACACTATATTCCTGTACAGGCCAAGCCTGGCCTCATGTTCTTCAAATAAAGCACCTTCAATTTTACTTGAAAGGACAATATCTAAATCAAAGTAGGTTATTCTGTCTCTGTTGGTTCTGAAGCTAGAACAAGTGGCCATGCAAATTATCCCATTCATACTAATTTATGCCAGACTATGTGGCGTATTTCTAACAGGTATCAAGAGCAGATTAGTACAAGGTACTGGGCAGAGACCAAACGCTGCCAACTTACTCTCCTTAGGATGTGATCTTACAGATATTTGTTGAACCTGCTTAAGGCCACTGTAGATCATATAGATGAAAGACCAGTTACTAATACACTGATATGCATGAAGCACTACACCATTGTATTTTGTTCCAATTCTAAATGCATTGGTGCTTTAACAAAAATAAACTGGATTTCTGTAGCTATTTAAGTACAGTAGTGGTGTAACTAGGAGCAAAACCCAAGCACTACCCCTGTGTGCCAGCCACAAGGTATGTTCAAGAGGCATCCATTACAACCTTCAGAAAATAATCAGTTTTCTTTGCAACAACCATTTATGGGAGTCCATAAGAAACTCATACAGAAAACAAATCTGAATGTGCACCGGATGGCTTCAGTGTTTTTCTATTTTTCATAATCAAAATAAACGTGCAGTAGGCTTAACATGACAGACAGAACTCCCAAAGAAGCCCTAATTTGTAACATCTGTAGGACCAAACACTATGAAGAATGAAAAGGTACAGTCAGTCTGAACTCCTAACAGGATTTAGTCAAGGATTGTACTATTTCACTTTGAGCAAAAGAAAGAAACGTTTAAAGAATAACCAACCTTGAATTGTCCTCTTGAAGAAAGCCTTGCAGGCCTCACAGGAAGCCACTCCATAGTGGTACCCTGATGCAATGTCACCACACACCAAACACAGTCTTTTGGGCATCGAGTTCAGCATGTATTCACACTTGGTCTGTGAATCTTCAGCGATGGTGCTGGAGCAGTCATCATACCGTTTCCTGACCGGCCCGTTGCCCCCAAGCCCTGTGGCCGAAGGGTAGAGGGGAGGCGAGTCCAGCCCGTTCTGATGTCCATTCATGGTGGAACTGTAGCTCCCGCTGGCGTCTGAGGAGCCACCGGGGCTGTGGTGGTTGATGCTGTCCGTCAGAGAGGCAGGGCTCGACGGTTCCGTCTTGATGTACGACGAACAGCTAGAATCAATGTGTCGATCTTTGCTTGACATTCTGCAGAGAAGCCTGTAGTGGAGAGAGAGAGAAAGAAGAATGTGTGTATTAAAGACAGTGCTCTTTAAGGCTGCTCTGGAAGGTTTAGGGACTGCACATCATTCATTCATTAGTCAATACCTCTTGTTCTACATGAAGGTAATCAGCATAAGGGCATGACAGAGCTTTGTCAAAGCTCCAGACAGGCAGTAAACAAAAACTTTAAAGAGACCAAATCCGTCTGTTTTCCCCTCCACCTGCCCTCTAGGCTACGTGTCAACTTCACATCAACTCTAAATTCTGAATTTGTCACCTAGCGAGTCAAAAAATTTAAAAAAATCCTATTAGGTGACTTGCCTATTAAACGTCTTCCTTTTTCCATTGGTACTTTCTTTCTGTAAATTCCATCATTATCGGAAACAAATATTTCCAAGTTTGATCACATAAATGTTCTGCTCTGTAATTAATATTTGTCAAGACACTTGACTAAAACACATATTCATCATCTATTGATCTAATCCGTGAACTGATGAGCAAGTCTCCCACAGACTTTTTTTTTCTTTATTAATATTGCTTTATTATAGATACAGCTATTTAGGAACAGAGTAGCACATCAACTGGGAACGCTAACAAATAATTAAGGCTGGACTCCATTTTCACAAAATCTAAGTGAAATGATTCATCAGCTCTGGCTGCAATTACTTTCTAGCCATTATCCTCAGACTAACCAGTAATAACTATGCCACTATCCCATATATCTGCAGCTCTACAGGATCTGACATTTTACGTGTTCCATTCTTGGATTTAAAAAAAAAAAAAATATTAGAGGAAATTTTGGATAGAAGTTTTGTCTTTCAGGAGGTGAGATTGTCTTACTTCTCAGTTCTCACGTTTTCAGAATTAAGCATCTGACATAAAACCATGTAATATTTGATCTGACAAATTAGTGCTTTCTAGAGGGGAAAAAAATTGTCTATTCCATTCTCAAGTATTTTATTATTTTTAAAACTGTTTTAGGGAGAACAAGGGACAAAAATAATAATTAGAAAGCTCCAAATCAGATACTATCTTCATATTCTACAGCTGTGATTATAAGACCATAGTACCAAACAGTCTACCCACCATTTTCCCCAGAGTACTCTCAGAAGCTGCTGAAGTACAGATGACAGTTATGAGCATTTCTCTAGAAATATTTTCAGCAGAAAAGCAACTACCCAAGAAGGCCATCCACCTGGAGCTATAGATTCGTGTTCTCAAAGCAAACACGAGCCCACACAATTTGACTGACTTGACTCAACTTTCTAATGTAATTTTTGAGATCGTCTTCAGTTTTTCACCTATTCGTGTTAAAAAAAAAAATAAAAAATCAATTTGTACTTCAAGATCTGGAATCAAATTCAACAATGGAAAACAGACAATGAGGGTAACTGAGATCAAAACCTGACCCTTCATTAAAATATCTGCTTAGGATGAGATTTACCCTAAAATCAGTGCCCATGGATCTTTTTTAGGGCCTCTCAATTGTCGTGATTTTTACTGTATAATTCTATTGAAAACAAATGACACGTGAATTTGGAAAACAGCCAGATCGATGTGCAGAAATGTTACCCTCCAAACTTAAAATCAGTACTTATTTGGGGAGGTGGAAGAAGCAAGCTATCTGCTGTCAGCAAATAAACCAAGGAAATGGGAAGGTTAAAGCCGTGAAAATATCTTATTACATTGGACCACCTGCTTGTGTTGTCCTTTCCTCAAGAACTGGAGGGGGGGAAATCCCCTTGCCAGCCTGCAGTAGCGTGTGCCTTTTCTTCTGCATCTGCTGCCTTGTAGCCGTCACTGTTAATGAGCGCTATAATTAATAGATAGCTCTCTCTTGTCTCTCTACTTGCACTCTGGGCTAAGCACTTTTCTCAAGTCAACATTTGAAAGAAAGCGGGTCGGCACTGACTTACAGCAGCTCTGCGAATTCCTTTTAATTTAGAGCACTTACACCACCACTCCACATATTACCTTATAATTACTGGACCGCTCTCACATACATTATGATCTTAGACTAGAGTTAGAAGTTATTAGGGTACTAAAACATGGTGTCTCTCTGTCTCTCCTCTTTCTTTTGACACTGAATTTTATACAGCTACGATTAAAAATATCAATTAACTTTCACATTCTACCAACTTATTTTTTACATTATTCTTCTATACACTAACACTAACGTCCTTTTATTGACTAAACAGGTACTCGATCTTCTTTTCATCTCCCTGCTGTTGAGACTCCACATAGAAAGTCTCAAAATACAGCAACAGGAGTCACTGCCCACAGTCTGTCATAACCAGCATGATGGCACGTTCTTATCTAAGACTCCCACTGCTGATTTTTTTTTTTTTTTTAATTTGTGCAATAATGAGCTCGAATGTCACCCTTCCCTTCCCAGAAAAACCATTTGCAATTAATTAGCTGTCCAAAGGCATGTTGTCTTAGTCAGTGCAAAAGTGGGTATCTCCCACTCCAAGCGGTCAGAACCAGAACATAAACTCAGTTCCACAAGCATTAAAATCTGATCACCAGTGTTGCTTAGGCTAAAGCCAGTCTGCTGATGCTTCTAAAGTAGCAGTTTCTGGTACTAACCAAGACAGAGCTGCTTTTGGCTACAGCTGAAACAGCACAGACTGGATCCGTGCATGCTAGTAAAGCACAAATGCAGTTAAAACATTAACCATTCCAAGGAAAAGCGAAAACAACAGCATTTGACTCTGAGAACAAGAACTTTCTCAGTCCCCCGAAGGTGAACCAGAGACAAGGCTGGGTACTAGCTGCGTGTGGGCAAGAGACACCTACTGCTTTCACTCCTTCGTTACTGTACCACAGCTGAACGAAAGTTAATTCAAGAGCCATCTTATACGGATGGCAGGTGGGACCACCATCAAATTATCATGCTGAACATTCGGAATAATGCCTAAGCTAGATCTCTGTAAAATCCCTCCCTCAGTTCCCTCCTAATTACTACTTAGCTCGTTACACTGAAGAATTCCTAGACACCATTGCATTACAGTCTAAAACTACAGTTGGAGCTTAATTCTCTCTTCCTTCCTGTGTCTGAAATTCTACAGCTCTATTATTCAAGCCTGAAATATTCACAACTATCTATAAATTCAATTGTCAGCCAGTGGGTTTTATTCTAGACCTCACTTCAATCTAAAATTAGAGGCACTAAAATTCACATTAACTCTAAGAGGAATGTAGTGAATAAGACTTTATTTCAAAAGAACACCTTTTTGTCAGAAAGAGCTATTTTCAAGATGATGGCTTTATCTGCATTCAAAGAGAATAAGCCCAATTCCACATTGTGCTGTTAATGCAAAATTTTTAGGTCACATTGGATTAATAAAAATCTAAATTTAGTTAAGGTTTATGAATAGAAATAACATGTGTCATATAAAAATGTACAGTATTTATTTTAAAGCCTTGGTGGAGTTGTTTTTTTTCTTTACTAGATTTTAAGTCAAATAAATGGCAGCTCCATTTGTAGTGGGCTGTTCTCACGTAAGTTTTCTAACAACTGGTTGCTCTCGGGTAAACTTTCAGTAACTTTAGGAAAAGTAACTAACTGGCTCTAGAAACATTTCCATGCCCATGTACAAGAGAAACTACACAGGGTGCTGCAAACCTCGAGTAATATGCAATATATAGCATGATTCTTCACATCTCTACTAAATTTATTTTATAACTTCTTCGTTTAAGTAAGACGTGAAGCCAGTCACTGCTGGCAGAAGGGTGCAATGACAGAGCACTTCAATATGCAACTCCTGCTTTAAAATGGTCTTAAACAATAGCGAACAAATTGTAATGCTACATGCTTATGAAAGGTTGAATATATTAAGGATTTATTAATGCAATCACATTCATATTTCCATCTACCTGCCACATTAGTAATGATATTGACAGTGCTGACACTGGCTAAATCAGTATCAATATACAAATGGAGTGCAAAAATTAACAGCATCTGATTACAGTATATAGCCTTAAAAAAGAAAGCCTTCCCATTCGAGCCACTGGGAGCTCTTTATATTCCATGTGTACATGCAACTCGTTCAGAAAGTTACTATTCCCTCATCTTCCTTATTATCAATACCTAAAGGAGGTCAAAACAACATGCCAATACTTCATAATCCATGAACAGATTTCACGCTTGCTTCTTCAAGGAAAAGCTCTCCTTACAGCAGCATTCACTACTTCAGACCTGCGCTGGTGGTTTCACTGACAATAATAATTAGTCGCAATAATTACAGTGAGCACCTTTATTATAGACCAACAGAAAAGTTCACTTTTACCTGCACATGAAGTTTTTCTTTTCTTGAAGAGAGAATTACCCTATTTCCATAAATATCAGAATAGGTTGTTAGCAGTTGACATTTTTAATGACAGCTACTACGTGGGAGCATCTGCAAGGCAGGTGTTATTACGCTCACCTAAGTACTTTTTATGCTAACAGTGCAATCCATCTGAATTTCCTCTGATACATTCCTCTAACTCATATGGAAGTTGACGAAAAAGGTCTTAACTTGTTATCCTCATACTTTAACTATGAAAACCAATGCATGAAAAAAAGTCTTGCTCTAGGTGACACAGTAAGTCAGGAATAGAAGCCAGCTCCTTGCTTTGACCATAAAAACCACATTTCCTCTCAAATACTGTGCTTACTTTCAGTATCATTTCACAGGTCTATACCAAAATCAGTAGACAGAAAACAGTACAGCATGTTCCAGTGATTGCCCATACTCTGCTTCTCTGAATATAAGAGGGAAAAAATGTTTTTGTGGAAAGAAATGAAAATGTTGCTTCTTGCACCGCTGCCCCCAACAACACCTCAAGACTTTCACTGGGTCCTGTTAAAGAGCTGAGTAACAATTTCAGCCGAGCTGCTTTACATTGAGCATTTTTTTCTGCTTCAGCTAATTGCACTCTAGTAAAGTGGCAAAATGTGAATCACTTAGTAGGAAAATGGGCACCAGCTGCTATTGTCAGAGAATGGAGATGCCAAAGAAAAGGAAAGTGACTGAATGAAGTGTCATGTCAGAAATCAACGGTGCAACGTGTGATTTGAGAAAACATGACTACTTTACAGAGACAGGGTGTCATTATGGCATCACAGTAATACGATGCTTTGACAACTGCTGGGTCTAACATATCATCATTGCATTAAGGTGCACAGGCTTAGTTGGGAGAAGGAAAAGAAAGGATTTCTTCTTTTAATAAGAAATATCGTAAGGCCTGTTTGGTTAACCTAGTGGATGAGATCATTAATTGCGAAGTATTGCTAATCTTATCCCATACATGCACAAACAAAACTGTTATTACAACATTAGGTCTCTATTAATGAATGCACATGCCCAACCATGTAGTAAAGAGTACCCTGTGCAAAATAGAATGGCAGTGATGTGGTTTTTTGTTTGAGGGGTTTTTTTTAAACCAATGCTGAATGTTTCATTGTTTTTTGTAATTCTTCCTTTTATGTTTTCTTGAAACCTTCACCACTTCACCTTGGTAAGGGAAAGCAAAGCAAGCCAATGACTTCTTCCAGAGCAGCTGTCATAGCCACAAGCAGCCAGAACAGAAGCAACGCTTGAAGCCATCATGTTGTTACCAGCAGTGGCCTGAGTTAGTTGATGATTGCTGACAGAGGATCCAGCTTCCCAAACAGTTATTACTGCTCTGTATGCAAACTACCAAGCTCTGCTAAAGCACTTCCTACGCACAAGGCAGTGGAAGACTACACTACTGCACGGTCATTTTCAGTTTAACAAAACAAGCCATTATCTAAGGCCCTTCACATTTGCACCTAATCTGACAGGCTGCACTTAGTTTGTTTTCTGTGCTGCTTTTAAAAAGCAAAATTTTCAAATGGCTGACTTGCAACTACTGCAGACCCTCCAAAATGAGGGGGAATTATTCTAACCTCCCCTCCCTCCCCCCCAGTATATAAATATTCATTATTGCTTCTCTTTCTATTTCAAGTTGATTCCCTGTGCTTCCTGGTTGATAAACTTTGTTAACAAGAAGGAAATGATCCTGAGATAGCCCAATGTGTTGCAAATTATCACTGTTGACAGCTTCTACATTTAAGGATTACATCTGATGCAACAATGCATACTAGTGTCATTTATCTTTAGCTCATTTCCTTGGACCTATTTCAACCGAGGGTGAGCATCTCTTGTTTATAGCTCTAAATACTGTAAGTGAGCAACTGGCAAATCAATAAAACTGTTAAATGCATAATAATACTATGTAATTACTTACACGATGTTTTGCATAATTAACTGTCTGAGGTGTTCCTTGATATAATGGATACTCAGAATGTGGAATAACCTATAAGCCTATAAAACACACCCTGTTTATACAAACAGAAATTATGTTTAAAACTCTCATTCTAATAATCCAAATCGGGCTTTGGCACTCTACAACAGAAAGCCTCCCTTTCCTGCCAAGTCTAAATCAATTCTTATGGCATTACTTCATAACTAATGTGGTATTTCACTGATGATGACTATTACCCTGATTACTTGGAAGTAATGTAGTAATAGCAAAAATACACTTAGATTAAACAAACTACTGCTATTTAATCAATATTATTGAGACAAACTAAGTGTTTTAATAAGTCTGTATAGATGCACTAATGCTGGTTTAATTAAATGTATCCTTAGACATGCACAAGCGCTGCAGCATACAGATCCTATGGTTTGACAGACCATAACATTACTCTTCTGAACGTAAAAGCTGAAGCACTTATAGCCAACAGAACTGCAAAATGATTACTCTTCACATCAGGTACTCTTTTGGGAACAAAAAGTAAACAGGGAAGAATACTTAAAGACCTTGTACCTTTAAGCCAAAACACCAGACATCTGAAGAGGTGCCAGCCCTCAGTAACACAGGTGCCCAATGCATCCACTATACGTCACTGCAACACACTTACAAAAACAAACCTCCAACTGAAAAGCAAAAAATAAAGTGATATAAAAATCACAAAACTGCCTTTTATTTCTGCACGTGTGTATGCAACAAATATGCTACTAGCTGTGCTATGCACTACTACTAGCAGGCCATCACTACGAAAAGCTTCCTGCAGAAAAGACTTGCCTACTTCTACAGATTTAATGTATTTCAAGTAGAAAAAGATACTTTTTTTTGTATGGTCTGATGATTCAGTTTTCAAATACTTAAAAAAAAAAAAAAAAGGCAAATACTGAAGAGAAGGCAACACAAGAAGGAGATGGCACTTGAAATGAAAATCATTCTGGAATCCCTGAAAGTTATACATATAAGAAATGTATGATTTTGTATTCTGTGTACACAGTATGTTTCTGATATAACTTAAACCTCAGTAAATACTTCGTGTTCCTACTTAATTTTTAGGTTTCTCTTTTTCTCCCATGTTTCTAACCCTTTTACACAGTTAGAACATGGCTGTTGTTCGAAGTTACAACCATATCACTAGAATAGCTTAGACTTACCGTCTCTCATTTACTGATACATGCTACATATTTTTTGTTGCTACAGTACTTAACATGCCTCAAACGAGTCAGCTCTTCAGGGCCTAGAGAGCTGCACAAACTCACATTAAGAGACTTCCCGTGACCAAACAGTTTCAACCAAAAGGCTGTGATGTGACTACTAGAATGATGGCCAAGTTTCATCATATGAAAATCAGTATATTGATCGGGAAGAGTAAGATTTCATTATTCTGTTTTCAAACTGCAGCCTAATGCCTTTAAATTCATATCACATGTTGAAAGACAGCAAATCTCTGGTTAACAAGTCAGGTGTTCTTCTGAGATGGAACACCATTTTACTTGTGGTTATACTCCAGTGGTATCAGGTGGAGTCCACCTGACGTCTCTAGCCCCAAGAGGACATGCTAAAGCGTCAAGGAGTCGTCTAATTATTAATTGTGAGGATTCTTTTTATTAAGAGAAATCAACTGAAATAGCAAAAGAAAATAAAATGCTGCATTCAGCTACTTCAAGGGAGAAAAATACAAAACTACAAAAACAAGTAAAGATTTATTCAAGAACATAACAGGCTTTCTAAAGACGGATTATTTTGAAATGATTACAGCATCAAAAGCAGTTACTTGCACCAGTCAGAAAGCCAGTACTACAGATCAGAGAGACATAGCTGTCATTCATCACTTTCCAAAAGGAAAAAGAAGACCAAAAAATGCCTTTAGTCCCAAGACAGAATCAAAGTTTGCATCATCAGATTTTTCACAATTTCTAGCAGTGATTTCCTTCCATCACTAAAAGGCAGAGTGTAGGGGTGTGCACACCGTGTACCTGTCTCCCCACCCAGCTCCTTCACTGAAGTTCTGCACATTTGTAACAGAAGAATTATAATTTGCCAGCCAAGCCCTGTTACATTGGAGAGGCGATTAGAAAGAATACACCAGAAATAGTATCAGAGAGCGAGCGTCTTAAAAGACTCAAGACTAAAACTTACAAAGCAAGTGATCCTTCTCACACCCCCTCACTCAGCTGGCTGCTGAGCGTGTCCTGCCCTCCCAGCCACACGCCACCGGCTTTAAAAGCCCCCTACACATATACGCATGTGCAACCAAAAAGCTACTTGGTGAGTTGGAAAATGACGTTTTCCTGCAATCAGTGTTTAAGTGAATGTTTGTCCCAGCGTGTTACACCATGCTGTCAGCTAGCAGCAGGGAGTCGTTGAGTTGTTACTACATTTGATTTGACTGCCAGTAGGAAGCTTTATTTCTACCAACTGTTAGTTGCCAGCTCTAAGGATCTTCTCTTACTTTGAGAGTTTGTTTTGGTTTTTTTAAGATATAGTCCATTATTTTTCTCTTTCACTCTGAAGACTCTTAAGTGTATGGCAGAAGCATCTCCACGTCTCCATGCTTCACAGCTGCCTCTTCACTTACACTTGCTGCCTTAAATGCAAAAAATTAATTGTATTAAGGCAAGTATAACTCCATCCTGACACACATCAGAGAAGTGATTTTTATATCTGGACACCTGAATGAGAGGTGCAAAGATGAATATTTACATAAGCAAAATGAAGTAGGGGAATTTTATTCTGATCTTTTCCAAAAAATGTCGGATTAGAGACTGGAGAAACAGGTATGGAGAGATAAACTGGGTGGATTTTCCTTCCAAGGACAGTGTTTGCTATCCAGATCCTTATATGCTTCCCAGACAGAGTTTTTAGTAGGGTTTTTTGTTTGCTTGTTTACTATTCATGTATATCCTGAAAGGTTTCTCCTGTCAAACAAGATCCTAAAACTTTAACGGTTGTTTACAATGCTTCCCCTTCCTACACAATAATGATGATTTTGATAATTAGGATCTAATTATAATGGATCTGACAACAACTTCCAACAACGAAAAGCATCTTTAGAAAAATGAAAGCATATGCGTGAATAGTGCAGAGAGGTGGGGTGGGGGAGAGAAATACATTCCTATGAGACAGCCTGAGAACTCAGGCTGAATGGAAAAGTAATTAACACTAAAGAGCTAAAACTGTAATTAAAGAAAATTTCATTAAAGGGAGGCAGGTGATTCCACTTTCCTAAATATGACAAGGTGCTGTATAAAAATAAAATAGCAGCCGGTTTCAGTGAGTGGAGCAGGAAAGCCATGTCTTTAACCAGATCAAATTCTTGAAATTGGCTGTCAAGACGGGATTGTTGTGATTTATACCCGTCTATCAAGCGCATGAAAGAGAGAGACAGGAGAGGAAAAGAGGCAAGCTGCTGTCGCTTCCATTCGCAAAGCACCTTTAATTTCCATGGCACCATCTGTTACCAAATCTAATTCACATTCCCTCCTAATCTGGTTTAGTTCTGTAATACTAATTCTT
Organism: Burhinus oedicnemus; assembly: GCA_008921705.1. Taxonomy (NCBI): domain Eukaryota; kingdom Metazoa; phylum Chordata; class Aves; order Charadriiformes; family Burhinidae; genus Burhinus; species Burhinus oedicnemus. The sequence goes on from VFFE01007703.1 coordinate 2,314,520, forward strand.
CCACTACTCTTATGAACATCACTCTCAAGAAAAAGCTTTGGTCCTGGGTTGGTAAAAAATTGAATATTATACAGTTAAGGTTCTGGTGACTTAAGTGAAGCATGCTGCCCATTAAAATGCACTCCTGGTAAAAGGATTTGTTTCCAGTCACTGCAGAGATACAGAATTGCTCATGTTTGAAAAAAGTCATGGGAGGAGGAGGGGAAAGGAAAAGAAGGGGAGAAAAAGTGAAGGGGGAAAAAAAAAAAATCACAGCTGATAATAGGAAAGTAGGCTGTGGACATGAAAGCAGAGGTTGTCATAAAATACAATTGTTGTCAAGTTTAGTCACTTTCAGTACTGGCTATAAAATCACTTTGTCACGGTCTCATATCGAAAGGCTGAAACTGTATTTTTGCTAAGGAAACTAAAAGGAGTGAAATGTAAGATTCTACAAGGGAGAAAACATTTCTTTCAAATTATGAGATGCAAATGTCTGTAAGAAACCAAAAAGGTAGGAACAAAAATTGAAAGTGGTTTAAAACAGTCTCCTGAGTGCTAGCTTTTCACCAAGTGTCACGGTCTTACTCTTAGCTGTGTGATGATGACAAAAATCCCAATCACTTTTGTGGGACTTGGAAACAAATTAAATGACCAGGCCTTTCCCATGGCTAAGTGTTTTCAGACAGGCAGTCCCTCATCTACCGGGTCTGGGGGTGACTCAGCTTTCTTCTTGGTTTCCACACAGAGTTCCTTGACCAGGTCCTCTTGAAATCAACACAAAGAGAAAAAAAAGGACCTAGACAAATACTACTACTAATATTATGGTACTATTTATCAATAATGCTCATCTTTTACTTACTGATTTTAAGACAGATGTTAAACTGCACTTCCAGGGAGTACCACTATCTCCCTCTTACAGCTAGGCAAAACAAGACACAGAAAGGCAAAAAGTTGACTAAGGCTGCTCAGCAGGCCAACGAAAAGGCACGGACCAGAATCAAGGTTCTGGGTAATCCCAATCCAGCATATTTTGCATTATTTCTTCTTTTTTTTTTTTTTTTTTTTCCCACGGCTTTGATGAAAATACGCCTTGGAAGTCTGAACATTTATTTCTAAGAAGGGAACTTGCCTTGGACTTCCAGAAATGAGACCTTTATTATTTTTAAATATATAGTTTTTTCTAAATGGGAAGCTTATTTTAAGGCTAAATTAAATCACTTCTTATTGCTACATTAAAATGTTTATTTTTCTGTTGAAGTAATCCCAATTTCTTTGTGTGCAGCCTTCCCAAAAACAAAGCCTATGGCAAAAACAGCTTTAGCCTACACAAAGGGTAATGTGTGAGCAATGTGTAGCTGTGAATAGCCCAAGGTTTTTATGGTTGTTTTTTTTAAGGATTTGAAATAGAAGAGGCAGAGAATACCAGGGAAAAAAACCCAACAACTTTGATAGAACAGTAATATTCTACCAAATTCAAAAAGGAGTTCTAGTTTTCATTATATGAAAGAGTAATGCATAAACAAATTCCTGGCAAAAGAAAAGATTACAAATTTGTAACTGCTGTGAAACATCCATGAACAGAGATGTTCTAAAGTTGAACGTGAATTCTGAAGAAGTCCCCTCCTCCAATATCACTCCTTGATTCACAAATTGCTTAAATCATCTGGGTAATTTTATAAACTGTGTTGGGTTTGTTATTTTAATGGAAAGAGTAGATAAAAAACCAAAATCAAATTTGTTCCAAATCCAGCACATCCACCATTCACTGTGGGTCAAAACCTTGGGTATGGGGAAATAGATCCAGCAACTCTGAAGCTCTGCAAATTTATACTAGCTAATGGTGTTATTCCCCAGCCCAGACTGTGATTTCAGAGGGTCTAAGGTCCTGATACTCTGATATGCATGATGCAAGTGGATTACCATAACCTACTGCACCCATGAAAAACCACACTGACATCAAAAGACACAGAGCATAGCAGTCTTTTTTTTTTTTTTTTTTTTTAAATACTAAAACATTTGAGTGATACGAGCCCTGGCTGTCAATGAACAGCAGTTCTATTTCTACACTGTGAAGTCCCTTAACATTTGTAAATTAAAACTGTAAGAAAAAAAGAACCTCTTCTTTTGAATTTTTCTTCTTTCTTTGTTTATCTAGCTCGATTTTGGAAGCACTGGAAATTAAAAATAGGCAAAACAAATAGTTGAATATGTTACTTGGGTATGGTACTGATGACCGAATTCATCATGTGCTGAGATAAATCAGAGAATGTATAGAAGCAAAACCTATGCAGCTTAAGCCTTTTCTAGCCTGTCTTGGATTTTAACGTGTGATTACAGATTTTTACAAATAAATAAATAAACCTTTGGCTTTTCACAGTTCCTTGTTCTTCACATATTACTACGTGTAATTCAAACCTATTTATGCCACTGAGTTTGCATGTCAGAGATTTGCCTCTGGACATAAGCAGCAAAGGTCAGGAAGTGATGGCTTTCACTTTTAAAATGTTTGCATGACTCCAGCAAGTTTGCAGGATGAGCTTTTCACAAAGTTCTGATATGGTTTCCACTCTTTTAGCTTTTGCTTTCCATTTTGGTGGGAGTCACAGGGAGAAAAGAAGGAAATTCAGCATATTCCAGAAAAATTGTCTAAAGTAACAAATGTGTACCAGCCCAATTATTACATTCAGAACAAGGATGTTGCTACTTGCAATCATAAAGCAATCGTATCAACATGCTGCAATTATTACATGTTGAAGCTGTGGTTATCTCTTCTGTAAGAAGTCACTGAGAGACTTGTCCAAGAAAATCTTTACATGAACAGATCAGCATTAATTACTCCATATTGCACACCGCAAATTTCAGCTGTATTTTAATGACAGACTTCAATTATTTCAATGGTATAAAAACTGGATCAAATATTTATTGCCTGTAGATCTAACAGTTCTGCTTAAGTTGACTGTCCTTGGGTAAGCAATGAAAGAAAGACTGGCCTGAAGAAAGCATTGCACTCTACCACAAAACTAAATTAACACACACGTTCGGTCCTGAGAAGTTTTGTGCCTTGCTAGTTTCAGCACAAGTTCAGGGTACTTGTCAAACTGTGCATCAGCCCTGATCAGTTAATGGGAGTGCATTAAATGATAATTTTACCAGGTCGGGCTTTACATTTAATACCACAATAGGACTAAGGTCTGGAATAAAAATCCACCTGCATTTCACTAAGCATCTGCTCTGCCTAGAATATACAGCAAATCTGCTCTACTCCCTCACTGGTTCTTTACACAGTAGAGAGTCTGACAGCAACTGAGTCTTTATATTGCCATTGCTTCACAGAATGAATAGCCCGGAGTTCTAAAAAATAAATTATGAGCAACCAAATAACACCAATATATTTAAAACTTTAACTGCTTATAGTTGGAAGCTTGATAAACTGAGGGTGTTTCTGGAGATCGGCATGAACATAGAAAGGAGGCCACTCTCATCTACCCCTAGATGACTGCATCAAACATACTGTCAAATCCAAAACGGGACATCAGCTGAAACATCCGTCATAGGACAACAAAATAATGATAGTCAAATGATGATGTAGGATTGGCTGACTCTACACTATACAGGCATGGTTATCCTACAGGTTGTATTAAATGTGAGAGCCTAAGATTTATGTTATGGGTGATAAGGCCAAGAATGCTGTAAAAGTGAAAAAATATGGCAACAGTATGCAGTACATCACTACTAGGATAATTATTTATACAAAAAGTTCCCATTCTTAGACTTCCAACATGTAGGGATAAAATTCATATATTCAAAGAAGACATAATAATAACCTGTCAGCTTGTGATGATGGATATGTTTTTAATCCAAATGACCACAGTCTCCAGTCTACCTGTCATAAAGGGACACGAAAAATTGAATTTTCCTTCCATAATTCTTTAAGTTGAAAGGGGAAAAATGCAGAAGCATGATAAGTGGCTCATTCCAGTGGACAGATGGACAGGCAGTAGTAAAATGTATGAATAAAAGGCACTGTTCCTTCACTAATGCTATTTTCACTTGTTACACACTGCAACTCAAGACACAAGTAAGGTCTCTTTCAAATATACCGCTATATAATCTAAGTTATATTCCATATAATAAGATATTGCTATAAAGACTAATTGACACTATTTAGCTGTCATTTGAAAGCAATCCTGAACAAACTAGCACAAAAACACTACTTTATGTGCATCTTACTGACTTGAGGTACTTGCCCACAAAGGTCCCCTATTCTTAAATTCTCTGCTACTGGGAAGGGGTGTCTGACCTGTATATTTTAATTTCTAAAAATTCACTCAATCAAGGTACTCTGACAGAAATTTAACAAATCTATCACAGTCCCTTCTGATGCAGAAGTAAAACCACACAGCCCATTCCTGTCCCCTCCACCCATCACACCTACATCCCACACCATATTTGCCACCAATCTTCCCCAGCCTGCATTCTTCCAGGGGTAAAAATGACAAAGAAATTTAACTAAGTTAATTTTAAGTGCTGAAAATGTAGGCAGACTGCTCAGTTATTTCATTTTAAAAGATCTTCATTTTCCCATCTGTGTTATGGCAATTTTATTACACATTCGGCAAATTTACAGTAACAAGATGTTCCCCTGACAAATTAATCACTTTCCAAGCATTTTATCATATAAATAAAATATCACCTCAAGAGAGAAAATCAGCTCAATCAGTTGATTTAACCCATCTTTCGGGGAACTCGTCTGAAACAGATTGAGCACTTTTTTTCTGAATAGGGACTGCGCACACATCCTCCTGGACTCCCAGCTCATATGGTGAGGGTTTTCCAAAAGAAAATGTTTCAGAGTAGTTGATAGGATGCAAGACTCTTACTGCAAGAACTACATTGCTGTGATGACAGACCTCTATCAGAACAAACAGAGACTCATTTAGAAGCTGGTACGGCCTTTAACTGGGGAACTACATGTCCTCTTAACGTGACCGATCTACAGCATTTCTCTGGTATTTTGCAACAATCATAATGTAAGAATCAAATATATGTATTTTTTTTAATGATCTGCTCTAATGTTTTAAGAGTATCACAATAAAATAACACATGTAAAACTTCAACCAGTTTTGCAGCTCATCAAGCCTTTGGTTTTCTACTTTGCTTTTTAAAATTTCCCCAGTGCTCTCTACTCATTTTGGAAAGTAAATTTTGTTTTTACAAAAATAAGAGAACAGCAATATTAGCGATGCAATATATGACCAGCAGAGAAATGGATTCAATTCAAGTTTTCCCAAACTAATCCCTAAAACAAATCATTGCCTTTCTGGAGAGAATCTGTCACTGAAGCAATTTAAACTCTCTGCCATTTAACCTTTCTCCCTCTGCCCTGCTCCCCCCATTCTCCTTTCCATTCAGGGACTGCCAACAAGTATAAACAAGAACAAGTAGGACTAGTTCTGTTTATGTTACTAGAACCTAAAGTTGTTCAAGCCAAAAAATTTTAGCCAGATTTGTTATTTTTTACCTGGAGTTAATAGCATCAATACAGGCATTTTGTATTTATTCCAACACTCTAAAGAAATATGATAGCAAATCACCCTTTTGCCAGAACAACCACCCCACCAGACAACACAGATACATTATTCTTGCAACATGACTATACTCTTCAATTAGATATTTACAATATTCTTAACAACAAAGTTGTGGGTGCCAAGGAAAAGAGAATTCACACATCCAGACAGCCTTTTCATCCCCTTCACTCCCTCAGCAAAATACTAACTTTACCTCCCCAAATACTAACACAAGAAAAAAGCGTATAACACAATTCACTAACCTACAAGCAGGAAAACAGCATGTTTTATGGAATGCTATCCAATAGCAACATAAATGCTGGCATTTGCTATATAGCACATATAATTAATAATGCTGTAAATAGCCATATTAATACTACAAGGCATCAGTATTAAAAGCTGCAAGCTCTGCACAACCCTGAATGGCTTAAGTGTTACCAGGAAAGAATGTTTAGATGAAAAATTACCAGTTTACATACAAATACAAAATTCCATATCCTACATGTATCTTTTACCTGCTAAAACATTCCTGGTTTAAGTACTTTTGAAGAAAATTACTCTCAGAGGTCGTGAAACAAAACAAAGAATTCTGACCATAGGTCAGAGCAACTTTAGAGCTTTAAAGAGATGCTGAAAACTTAAAACAAAAAGGAAAAAAAAAGTCAAACACAAGACAGTTTATTATAGTACTTCTTAATCTTATTCTTTTCTGTATTGGGAAAATCTAAGTATTCGCTGTGCAAGATGCAACTGAACCAGGCCAGCTGGAAAAGGTTTACTATCCATTGACTCCCTCCTCCAAGTACTTAGCCAGGAAATTTACTACCTGTACCAAGTGACTTACGCATGCAAGCTTTGCAGGATGAACTCCCAAAAATCAGTGTTTCATTGAAGGAGCAGCTTCTTCAGCGTTCGCTAGAAAAAAGGGCATTCTAAACATGAAGTATGTGTCATGGGATGCTCTGCTTCTTTCCTTGAAATGCAAACAATGGAAATAAGTGTTTTCTCCCTGTTCTAATTAACGTATATTTTTAAAAGACTTGGAGCAGCTGAAGCCTTAAGTCGATGGAAGATATTCTTTTCTCAACCAGTACACACAAATCAACCATTTTAGATCAAAACATAGCTGAAAGCAGCGCCTTCCTTGAGCCTGAAGCGTAAAGTTCAAACACTGTGATGAGAAAAAGTACAGGGAGAAGATACTACTTTCTTGTCACTTACATCTTTAAAACTGAACAAAATTCAGTGAGTTTGAGTGACATCAGAATACAACGTTGAATCCAGCATCCTGAAGACCCAGATGCCAGTGCAGCAGCTGCGGAAGCAGATGAATTTGATTCCATGCAGTAAAACACACAACTGCTTTCAAGATTCAGCTCACTTGGTTACAGGATCTGGCCAGCATTTTACAAAAATTTATGCAAATATTCAAACCAAAGCATAACAATGCATAGCCATTCACAAAATAAAGGGTAAATCCTTCAGACCTCATGTAGGGCAGAAAGCTTCAGGATAAGAAGCAACCTCAGACAACGTTGGATGTTCCTTCTTTAAATCAAATTCCTACTAACATCTATTTATTCTGACAATATTTAATTGAGGCAAAGTGTCTTAGTTTCGTACTCCTTTCACAGCCTGCTGGTGGACTTCAAAAATTCCACACATGGCATTTAGATGCTTTGGCCTAAATGTTTGTGATCCATAGAATTCCTTCAATTGGCCTTTAAATTTAAAATTAAACTCTTCTTTTGAAAGTCATGTCCTTGCAGTTCTGAAGTAGCCACTAATCCTTTTATACACCATAAAATATTTTCATCATTTTTCTCCTCTGCAATTGTTTCCTGATTCACCACAGAACACACACTGTACTCTTAAAATCATTTAACAGTGGAGTCAATCTACAGGGAGAACGAGAACTCAAAGACCTGGAAAGTTAAGAACACAGACTTTAAGATACTTTTAAAGGTTAAATTAATCTCCATTTAATGAGGGGATCACGAAACTTCAGGAATCACATTTTAGATTGAAGATGGATATTCACACTGACTCAGCTACTTTAAAATAGTATCCAGGATCTCAACTTTTGCAAACAAAACCTCTTCAATCTGAGGAAGATACAGGACACAGAACCTTTTAATTTAAAAGATGACAAAGTGGATTATTGGTTAGTTACACGTGCCAGTAGGGTGATCCATTACCATGGACATTCTACTGCAAGTACACGATGTCGCCTTAATAGTAGTTACAGCCTTATTGGCTTAAAAAAAACGTAAAAAGGGTTTTGCATGTGAATTGAACTTAATAGGTTTGACATGGACTAACCTTAAAGAATCCAATCCACTCAAATCCCTTTGAAGGCTGCAGCTGAATTTCATGCAAATCTTAGAGAAGTAGCCAGGCTGTTGGGATTTCAAGATGCTGTGTCCCTTTCTTCTGCAGATCTAAAACCAGGCAAGACAATGACACAAAACCCTCCCACAGTTTCAAGGATTCCGCTTAAGAGGATCCTGATTTTGTTCTTTGGTCCAGGAAAGTCTGACATTTAAAATTTGAAAGCAAGAAGAATCTGACATCAGGAAACATATCCAAATATGAAGCCAATCTTTTATTTTTTTTAACACAGTATTGGGCTAATGTTTCCCTCATTAAAAAAAAAAAAAAAAAATCTGACACAACGCCACTATTATGAAAATGTTTAGAATAGAATGATGCAAATGAATTTCCTATGCTCAAATCTAGCACTAACGATTTTTATCTTTGCTAAAATTAATTCAATTTTAGCAATAATCCAACATAGTCTAAACCATCTGGTGGTAATTTTGAAATTCAAGCAAGCAACTTTAAAATAAATGTACTTATTTTTTCAAGGCCACTGTAACAATATGAAATTCTGTTTGCTCACCCCCATTTAAAAAAATCTAAAAAGATTTAAGTGTTCTATGTATGTTTATGTAGGGACAAAAACATATGTATTTTTGTCTGTATAAAAATATATACACTGGCAGCTGGAAAATTATTTATTTGATGACTAGATTTAATCTTCAGCTGATAAACATGAGAGGAAAAGGGAAAGGAAAAACATTTGTCAACTACTTTTCCTCTTAGAATAAAGTACAGATGACTACAAATGTAACCATAACCAAATCAAAACCCCACAGTGTGTATAAAGCACTGACTATGCAAAGTAGTTATAAATTCTTGGTTAACAAAGGGCACAGAAAGCCCTTAAAGGAAATATTTTATTTCTGCTAAATTAATACCTAAAAGCATTACATTTCATCAGTTTCACTTAGGTTTAAAGTCCCCAAAGATTCTCCTCCTGAAACTGGCTATATTTTATGTGCAAACCAGGCTGAGAGCTATCTAAATCTAGATAAAACTCATTGGCTTGTAATCTTCACAATGATCTATACATCTAAATCTATATGCAAATCAAATGCTCTCATGCATTAACACATTCCAAAGCATCTAGGAGTAAGAGAGTGCTTTCTCCCTCTCACAACCCCCCTCCTTTGCTCTTCTCCCCCTCTCTTTATTTACACTAGCTACCTAAATAATTCACACTGCCTTCTTTTCAGCCTGAATGTTCTTCTGTTGAAGCCTGCAATGAGCTATTGCAGTAACCAGATGGACACATGAATGCAGCAGGTGGGACAGATGGCAGACCGCCCTGTCTGACGCTGGCTGCCTCAGCTTGGACTGCCTTTTCCTTCCAGGTACATTATCATCAGTGTAGCAGAAAGCAGTACGCAGAGGGAAAAAACCCTTTACATACAGTACTATATGAATTAGTTAAATAAATGACCAGATGCTTATTTGCTTTTTAAACCAAAATGCAATTTACTTAGAGTGTGTAAGAACCATTTCCCCATCTCCCTTAAAAGAGAAAAGTCCATCTCTATTCTCCAGCAAGCCTCCGAGTGGTGCGCGTAAAACAAAATATGCCTGAAATCTTATGAAGATCTTAAACTCATGACTTCACAAAAATTTTGATTCAGCTTCAGTTTCCAAATACCTCTGCCCTTTCACAGGTAAATGTTCTAATTTTTCTGTATGAATCTGTATCTTCTGGTACATGGTCACAGTTTTTAGGTGAAGTCTTTAACAGCTAACATACAGTTTCCATCTGTGTATTATGTTCCCTGACTGAATTTCTTCTGCTTCCCATTTCAGGAAATATATAAAACTAATAGTTTATTACAAAAGATTTGATACTTCTAGGGAAAATGCAAACAAAAGCTGAGGCAGTAAGTCTTTCCTTGACTGCAAAAATTAACATTTTAATATGTTGCTTTCCCCTCTGGAACACTGGGCAAAACATGGTGAAGATGACAGCAAGACAAAACTATAATACGCGTTTTGAGCAAGAACACATGGAACTGAGAAAAAAACAAATCTGGTGACACATCTGGCAGAGTTTGACTGGCATCAGTACCACTGTACCACAGAAGTCATTCTTTTTATACAAAATGTATTGCTGTCCAAATGAGCGGATGTTATTAACTTCATACTCATTTCAAATCAGCAGGCAACTGATTCAGTATATTAATTGAAATCACCGTTTCAAGGACAATTTTAAAAAATCATATTGAAAAAAGATATTAAATGTAAGCTTCAGTTAGATGCTCTATGGAATCCTCTACTATGCGGATTTGTCTCTCCAACCTCTTCTCCTGCTCCTTGTGCTATGTCCACGACAGCAGCCTGTGTTGCTCCCTGGTCTGTCTCCCTTTCATAGTGCTTTTCACTCTACCTCCTTTTCATTAAATGCACCTTCTCTGAACTGACATAGAGGAAACCACCCACCTCTGCCTCAAATGTTGGGTAGATTTCTGCTGATCAACAATAAAACAATCCATATTTCCTTGTTAGCCTGAAGTTAATACTTTAATTTTAAATTAAAAATACAAATCACACATAAATTTTACGCAACTTTATATGCACACATACAGAGTACGGTTGCACTTGCCATGTTAAAAAGAAAAAGCATATCGTGCCTTTTTCTGCAGCTTTCATGAATTCTTGTATTTGTAGTCATCAAAACTCTTGAGTAGGAACTACCTATATATTTACACACTGTACACCACAGTAGCATGACAGGGGCCTCTATATACTACCACAACAGAAATACTGAATAACAACAGGTTAAATCATATGAAACTGATTTGCAATTATGCCCAACTACTGGGTCAAAATATCTTTTTTTTTTTTAAATCAGAATAAGCAATTACACGATGTTGAAGGTAAAAGAAAAAGTGTAAGTCAAGACATGTTCCATGTCAGATTGCTCCCTCTGAGCATACTGGTATAACTAGTAAAAGAAACTGACTGTAAATAAACCTGCATAGATAAAGGAGGACTGGTCCAAACTGGAAACGAAAGCCTGAAACAAACAGGAACTTATCTCTTCAGAGATTTAAACACACTGAGTAGAGACTCACATAATAACAAACATAATAATACAGGATCTAGTTTCATCTGGCCCAGAGAGAAGACATAGCAGTATTATAAAAAAGTTTACTCTTCTTTATTTCTGACCTGGCAGAAGCCAGGAATTACAGAAAACCTCAAGGGACAGACTGCTTTCATGGGATACCCAGACTGATTTTGAGGCCAAAGAGGTTAAGCACTTTGGATAAACTTTGGATAATCAGCACAACTTCTGTATGCTTATGTGTCCTAACTGAGAATTCTGAACTTTAAGGTTTTATATTACCACCTCTCAGAAGAAAGAAAAAAAAAAAAGAGAAAGAAAAAAAAGAAAAAGAAAAAAGTGAAAGAATCCAGGGATCATACATGCAAACTGACAAAATTATGCTATAGGTTTCGGTACCAGCAACTTCTAGAAATCATGAACTATGCACTACCAACTTCAGAAAAGCATCTCAAGTTATAGTAACTAGTTTACAACATCATAGAGAGACAGTAAAAGAAGTGTACTTTACAGTCAATTTACAAATGCTATCACACAAGTCATGATTTCACTATGATGATATAAGCTGTTTTCTCAACAACAACATACAGACAGAACTCTGAACATGCAGGAACACCCTCTTTAAAAATAAACCTCTGAGCCACTGCCAGGTTGTCACAACAGGAACACACGTGGTATTGGAGCAGCAATCATACAACTAAACTGGGATTCAAAAAGCTTATTACGTCGGTAAGCTTGTTTCACTACTGATAAAAAGTTAATACAATGAAAACTTAAGAATTCCCAAGCCTTCTGTTTTAATCAGCAAAACTTATGGTTGAAACTGGTCATGTATATTCTTAGTGTTGAAACTGTTTGTGTATTTACCTGTATGTGGGGAAAAAAACCAGGGGAAGAAAGAATGAAATAATTCATATTCTAAGGCCACAAGACTGATACTAGGTTCTTTCTGGTTTGGACGTATTTTCACAGTTTAGTTACTATTTTAAAATAACTGCTTTTAATGGATTTATTAAATCCACTAATTAATAAGTTGATGTGGCTATTCAAAGTATTTTAGAAAATATATTAATTCTTGACTATTTTTTGCTCTCAAACCTATTCAACTCTCTTTAACTTCAAATTTAAACTTTGAATGCAATCTTCCTGCTTGTGTAATCCTTGCCATCGCTATGTGGACACCACAAGTAAGCAAAACTCTCATCATTTGAAGCCTGAGGTATCCCCCCCTCAAAAATCAGACCTGTACCTCTGAAGAAAAAGTTGTATATGGACATCTTGACAGCAAAAGAAGTTGAGTTGCACAGGTATCTGTGAAGACAGGATTTGGACCCTGCAAAAGCAGATGCTGTTCATAAAGGCATTTCAGTTAAAAAAATTTGCACGCCTAAATACCTATCTATAATCTGATAATTTGCAAGGAGTTACCCCTGATGAGAGAACACTGAATGATAAAAAAAAAACCAAAAAACTTCATTCTGTTCTATGAGGAAAGCCAATCCCAATGCCACGAGAGCATCACAGGAAAGAAGATATAATTATACTTAAACTGGACTTGATACAAATACCATGAAGTTGATTTTCAAAAGGATCAAATTTTCACTAGAGCTCTGCAAACAGAAGATCTGATGACTTTTCCTAGGGCTGAGGCTGTAGGACTTCTGAAAACGCTTCAGGAAAAATTAGTTGTGTTTTTTGTGGGTTGGGGGTTTGATTTTGTTTTTGGGGGGGGGGGTTGAGGTTGGGGGTTTTTTTATTTTGTT
>VFFE01007703.1:2329232-2371999 GCA_008921705.1 Burhinus oedicnemus
AGGTGCTACCAGAAAAAGAGCATGGAAGCAGTAGGATTCAAATGCATTCAAAAAGGACTTTAGAGCAGAGAAATAATTTCTGTTTGCTTTTTTGTTTTACTTTATTCTCCTGTCCTCTAGGAACTGTCTCTGATTTGCAATGGGCAAAAAGACAGACAGACAGAAAGGAAAATGGTTACAGTGTCTGAAGGCATTTAAATGCCTTTACTGTTCTTCTCTGGAACAAGACAGTGATTTCTCATGATCCAACCTTCATCTGGCACTAAAATTAAAAGACCCAACACAAAACCGAAAAAAACACACACCCCGCCTCCCCCCAATAAGCCTCTCAGCAACTCTCCTTTTCATTCAGTGTCTTGCTAACTACTGAGGAATAATAAAAGATCTACTACTTCAGAAGGGCCACAGCTTTGAAAATTTTGCTTGCTGCACAGCTATAGGAAATACATGCAAATCTCCCCTCATTCTTCTCAAAATGACAGCTACCATGTAGTATTTGAAGAGTTAAATGTTAACCTGGCTGTGCACCGGGTGCTTTCAGCTAGCTAAATGAAAAGTTCTGGAACGCTGGGAGAAATCCTGAGTTTCAGCTCTTGATTAATTACAGCCTTCTTCAGAAGCTGAAGCTTCAGTCCGGGTGTGGAGCGCTCCTTCCCACCACCCCCACCCACTGACAGCCCTTTGCTGAACACCTCTGATGGAGCAGCAAAGGGCAGGCACGTGCCACCACCTGAGCCCATCTTGTGCTTGGGTCTGGACTCCCGGCGCAGAACCAGCCATCCTCTAGATTTGTAGGAGAACAATGAGCTGAATTAAGCCAAGTGTGCAGTGCCGGGTAATTCAGCCGATTGTTGTTTCTCCATCTGTGACACCGCGGCCTGGTGATTGATGGGACAGGTGTCATTCATACTAATGTCAGCCACCGACAGTGGCTGCTCAGCTCTTTAAATATCACCCAGCACCAACTGGGCCCCAATCACCTCCTGCTAGAGGAACGATAGGGTGCCCGTGAGCTTTAGTCAGTTATTGGGAACCCTGTTCTCACCCCTTTAACATTCACGGGAACAGTTGGTTAAAGACATGGCATTTCATGCCACTTCGAAACATCTAATCTGTCCCACTACGTTAACGGCTGCTATGAGAACATTGCCAGGGAATTCTTTCACTGCTGGAAAAGCGAATATAATTTAGTAGCGGAAATCTTGCATTCACGGAACATTAAACTACCACAGTGAAAAAAAAATAAAAATCCACTTTTTGCTGTAAGAATTTTACCGTTCTCTGAAGATAATTTTGCTAGCAATTCATACACATTTGCTTTCGGAAACACACTCTAAATCTGTTTGTTTTTAAGATGGCACATGAGTTTTTATTTATTTTTTCTCCTTTTTTTAAAAAAAGAAAAGTAAAATAGTTATGCTAAAGAAAGCCTCACAGACTTTCTGAAATTAATTCCTCTGAAACTATTTTAGCATTAATTCCTCTGAAACTGTTTTTAGCATTAATACTTGTCAACCGAGCGTATCACAGTCAATCTAAGCAAGAAAATACTAACGTCAACACAAAAGGACACTGCCATTCATCCTCCAAAAAGACAGGAACCAAATCCTGCAGCCAATTTGAAGAGGAAAAAAAAATTAAAAAGTAAATGAAGAATACATAGAAAATTGTTTGATCCTTTCTCTCTGTTGCATTTTCAATATATGGAGAATTATACAAACTGCCAGTAACTGGCTATACTAAGAGCACAGCTACGAGTACCTAAAGGAGTATGATTTCACCATTTTGTTAACTATTGTTCTTTATTAGAGTTTCCCATCTTCTATTTCCTTAAAAATATTCATATGTGAGATTTAAAAAAGTGTTTCTTCCAAAAATAGCTGTAGAAACAAACCCAGAAATAGGGGGAAAGGGGAAAAGACGAACAACATGACAGATAAGGATGGACTGAATAAAACAAGCCACCTCCTCCTCTCCTCACCCGTCCTGGCACATCCATATGGGAAGGAATTTCAGAAATGCTCAGGGAACGAGTTAGCACGACATTTTAGATAGACTTTTTCATTACACTTGCCAGTCTCCCTACATCTGCAGGACTTTAAATTGTTTAATGTCTAGCTGGGAGGGGGATGTGTGCTGGCTTATAATTTTTTACTTATATTTTTACTTTTAAAAAAAGTTTTTTTTCTGTGGGTTTTTTTTTTCCTTTGTTTGTTTGGTTTTTTTCTGAGGCCATTCAAAACAAGCAACTCCACATCATCTTCTCATTCTAACTTGCCAAAGCCATCAATCTCTGATCACACCTATTAGAATCTCACTGTAGCCAACAATACATTTTGCGACAGCTTGACCAGTTGTTTAAGGAAAGAGTGTGTGATGGAGCAAAGCAAAATCGACACATCTGTGATACTTCTGACACCCCTCAGCATGGCTAATATTAATTTGTTTTCTTTGGCTAGGTAAGGGCTGCCAAAACACATTACATATGGTGTGTAGTTCCAATCAAAATGATGAAAAGGAGATGTGCAGGTTTTTTCACTTAGAGCAACATGAAAAGATACAGAAGAGTAAGAGACATCCACGCTAACCTACAGACTAATAACCTAAAAAACCTCAAGTCACTTTATGTTAAAGTTTGGTTTCAGAACACAACCCTTTAAGAGAATCTGCCCTCCCACATAAAGACTGCAGCTCAAATCTGCAAAGAGGTTTTACTCAGGGAAAGGGAATATAATTTTCAATATATGATAAAAGGATATATTTAGACTATTCTCACGTGTATAGAGGTAACTCATCATACTTCAGTAGGTTATCATATAAATAAATGTGCACAATTCTGTACAGGGATATTATAAATGGCTTGATTAGACCGAGGAAAAGGAACCGCTATTTCATACACCCTGATATACTATACTAACTTTCTGCAGTATATGGAGACCCTTCTCCGATTTCATGTTTAATGTTCTGTGTTAGTGTCATGAAAATGTGAGATTTATATTGCTAATAGTATTTTTTGTTTTGCCTTATAAATTATTTTAATGTAACTCAGAAAATTCCATCTAGATTTCATACAAATTCAGAATGGGGACCCACAGTAAGAACTGGACATTCAGTAGTAAAGAAAAACAGCATATGCTTGTCTTACACTCCGTAGAAGTACCTATAGCGCTCCAACTTTCATTAGGATGTTGACAGAGATTTTTCCTAGCAAGTCTAGGAAGCTGAAGCAAAAATAAATACATTTTATTTCAATTTTTAGAGAAATGGGAAATGATGCTCTGACTAAACAGCTATGCTCCTTAAAAGGGGAAGACAATTAGAAATTAGACAGGATTCCCTTTAATGCAAACCTGCTATATTAAAGAATAGCAAAGAGAAAAGCCTTTCTTTGTTTGAAGGAAATATACATTAATTGAAAAATATTACACACATTATGTAAACAAACCCAAGAGATTTAAAGCTTCTGTAACATAGAAAATACATAAATTGTTTCACAGGACATACATGTCAAAAGGCAATGTTCTACCGTATCTACCGAAGTTACTCTCCAAAGTGCTACTGAAAAGGGAAAACAGAATCCTTTAGAAATAACAATTAAGTAATACTATCTGAAACAGCAGTACATAAATCAGTTTAATATTTTTCTTTATTCTTTCACAGTATTTTTACTTCTGGACAAGCAAACTGTAACAAATAAACTATAGGAATTTTGGTGAGGACTAAGGACTATTAAAATGTAATGTGTATTTTATATTATATATATTTATTATTATTAAAATATATATATTTATATGCAGGAGGCTGCCCCCCCTAAAAATAATTATATTCTTTAGGCGTAAACATAACAGTGTGTCCAAGGACACATGCAGATGAAAAAACAGTTGTGTCATTGAGAGCCAAAACTTACAAAAATATGAATAAATATTAGTCAAGTAAATTACTTGGAAGAGGAAATTTTTATTAAAAAATACAGCATCTTTTAAAAGCAGAACTGCGAGTACTAATACAGAAATGCTAGATTACATGGAGAATTTGATATAAAATCAAGTGCAAATATTTTATCTACATTGCTGGCCAGCTCTCTTCTCTTGGATAAGAAAAAAATGAAGACATAAAAGCAGCAGGTTTTTGACAAGCAACTACATAGAGGGAACTTATATAGCTCTGCATATACTTACTGTATACACATCTGTGTGCACACACACAATAATAAATGTACATTGCACAAATTGCATAAGGAATACACTATATACCTGGAACACATGCATGTGCAGAGATATATATGCATTTGAACTCAAAACTTGCTGTGCATAAACAGAGGATTTTCACATAAAATGCAAACACATTAACACATAAAACCACACATATACACGCTTCTACAGATATGACTGTATGAACATCTGATTATCTAACTCAAGCCTGAAAGTAAAAGAGGATACACAAAATGTAAAAGAACATGTAGTAAGTGGAATGTCAAGCTGCAGCGTCTGTTGGTGTCATCCCTGCACTATCAAACATACATATGAGTATGATTGGAGACAGAGAGGCTAAATATTTCACTGTCAGAGCATGTCGAGAAATGCAATTCATTTCTCTCTCATGTGCTTTAGGACAATGACAATTTAATACAAGGCCAGTGGATGTAAAAGAGATAAAAACTGAACAAACTGGCCCGGCATAATCACAGATTTCCTCTAGAGAGCTTGGTAGCGTGAGGCTCATATGCACTTGTAACGGATCAACATTTTATTGTTTCTTCCCTCCATGAATTTGCTATGAAGAAGAATTCACAGAAAAGCTTATCTTACAGACAGAGGCTTCTTTAAGCTTCAGTAGAAGCAAGAGTTCCTCCTGGGTTTTTTTTCTTCCTACTTATTCTATGCATTTCACTTATGCTAAGCAAAAAATAATTATTTGAGATACTTCCTTGAAAGGTTCAAATAAGTGTTTTTTTCATTCCTACTTACACTTGTACAGGGGTGCAAGCAACCTCCCTGCAGGTCAAGGGCCAGTCCTTTAAAAACACTCCATAAAATGAATAATCATGTCACTTATAAATAATTCATATTTTTATACCATAATTTTTCTATCATAATTTTGCTCTGTAACATACAGAAATAGCAGCACAGCATATGGACTGACATATCTGTAAGAATAGACATATACTTTTTAGCTACTCTAAGCAAAGTAGGCTTCAAGTATTGTTAAATATTATCATAGACAAGTTACCTTCCGTATTTGATGAATAGCACCATGTATTTGAAATTAATTGCAAAAGTAGGGTTGGCTAATGAGGCAGCCCTTATCTTTTCTCAGCAGTGCAAGCACAAGTATTTTTCTGCTGGCTCAATATTTTTTAAATGCCCAAAGTGCTATTAACTAAGTTGAAATCTGATTAAAATATGAACGCTAAAATATTCACAACAGCTAATGCAGTTATAAAAAAAAAAAAAAAAAAAAAAAGCTAAGGAAATTCTTATCTCCTTATCATTAAGGATGTGTTTTGAAAAATAATAATTAAATAAATTATTCCCTACAGATTCTCCCAGTTGTTTTGCTTCCCATTAGCATCTTTGAAAACAGTTTGTTAAAACAATAGTTACTCTTTATTACAGAACTATGGGGATGGTGCCTCAGTTTAAAAAGAAATTTGTAGGAAATGTTAAAGCTTAAGAACTATTAGAAAAAGGACAGTGTGCCTTAGGAAAAAATGGGGGGAAAAAGTACAGAAAAAATAATCAGCCATTCAAGAGAATTAATGGATATCCACAAGGGCTTTGCTAATAACACGGGTTAATTACCGCTGCAATGCACCGGGCTCAGTAAATAAAAGAGCACAACCATAAACACATTAAAATGAGCAACCATCACTAAAAGAGGGGCAAGCCCCAGTAAGTGAAAAGCTGTCAGACTGGCATTTCAGCACAAACCTTTTATACTTTCTGCAGGATTTAAAAACTTGACAGCAGTCTATCAAAACCAAAAAAGCAAAGACATATGACCAGAAACAGAGAATGAAGAACGGACCAAGGCCTGCCTGCTGCCCAAGGGGAGAACACAGACAGAGCCTGTTCACTCACCCACACTTGGGGGCTGTCTTCACAACACAGAGCTGCATGCCACGTTACACACTGGGTACGTGTACACAGGCCTGGAGACTTTCGACTTAATATTCACTTTGGGCTTTATTTCTTAATAACAACATGCAGTAGCTATGTAATAAGACAAATGCATGAGGTTAAAGATCTCCACAGCCTAGAGAAACCGTGGAGTGGAATCAAGTGCTGCTTCCCACTTCACAAAGAAGCGTTCTTCAGTCTACCCCCTTCCTCCCTTCACAAATGAAAGACGCTTCTAAAATAAATTCTTTAAGAATTACAAGTTTTGCCAAAATGCTTTAAAGAAGAGTGAAACTGACATAAACTCTTTTATGTTTAGCACACAATCACCTCAGGCACACATATGTATATATTTACGTGCTGATGCATGTGAGTATACACACAGGCTTGTATTCATGCGTACACAAACACAACCCAGACAGACTCGCACGGTACCTCCATAGACTGTTCCCACATTGCAACATGAGAACGGTTAGAAAAATATAAAATGTGTATACCAACCATCGCTGCACTTAAGTATTCACATGATGCGATGCCTATGTCCACTTTTTAAATGTTACAGCCATTCTACACAATATTTTTTGTCATCCATGTATTTTATCTGTTGCACTGTAAGATGAAAATCTACACACACTGTTAACAGCTGAATTTGTTTCACGTTTAAATGCTGTTGCACATTTGAAAATGGAGAAAGTAGGGAAACTGTTGAGGGTTCAAATTAATGAAGCACAGTGAGCCACAAAGGGCAAACGTACATAGTGCACTGAAGCTTTCTGGAGTTAGAAATCTCCTCAGTTTTCTGTGTTTGGTATTCAGAGATCATGTTTAAATTTACGAAACTAGTCCCAGTGTCGTGTCCCCCCTGCTTTTTTGGAGTGTTTCAATTGCCTTTCCTTCTTCCAACAGCTGTGACAACTGTTAAAACAGTCAGTAAAATTAAGTCCGCTCTATAATCCTTTAGTCAACGTTACATTTTAATCAGAGGTTGAAGGAGATTTCATGTTATGAACGCACTGATTCATTTAGAATGATTAAACTCACACATATGTCAAAATGAGCAGATATACTTATTGCATCTGTTAGCTTATTAACTATTAGTAATTATTAGTGTTATTGTTATTGCTGAAAAGGCAAAAAGCCAAGGTTGCAGCTGGCTTTAAGTTATTGCATTCTTTAACATGCTCTGCCTTAAAATCAAAGCATACCTAGTGATGGTCAGACAGATGTCTGTGCACTCCCAAAATGTTTGGACAATTTTTAGCTTGAATCCTCTCTGCCCTCATCCGTAACATAAGCACTGCAAAAACTACTATATTTATTTTTTATGTCCTTATGCTTGTATGTGCATATGCATGTGACAATATATAATCAAAACACAATTACTATGAATATTAATAATGTGTAAAACTCTGGGGCTTATTAATTGAGACAGAAGCAGGTATGTTTCTGAACGTTAGTTATTTCTCTGTGTCCACTCAACCACACGTGCCTCAAACCCTGCGCTCGGACGATATTTTGGGAGTGTTTTAAGATGACTTAATTGAGCCAAAAAGGAAGAAAAAAATCAGTTTGAATCTTGCACCAGAGCCAAAAAGACATGTGCCCCGATTTCATTTAAATGCATCTACTCTAAGAGGCTTATCTAAACTAATCATTCAAATTAGCTGTAAGAAGGTAAATTCAAGAAAGCTCCTTTAGAGGGGTGGGGGGGGAAACATCCACCAAAAAACCCCCCCACACACCCCAATTTATCGTCTTTTTACATATTTTACAAAAAATGTGTCACTGTTAGTAAAAGCTGTGGAAACTGCATACTTACATTTATGAAGCTATCTTAGGCTACACAGCAGCTCACAGTGCGCTGACCTATAAATCACATCTGAGAGGGCATCCTACCTCTGTTTATTTTCTTTTATTTATCCCGGAACATTGCAGTGGGTTTGCCTGCATCCCCTTCCCAAACTGTATTCCTGCCAGCCAGGCTATTTGTTACTTCCCGTATTATTTCACCAATATGCGATCACCGCAATTCACTTTTCATCTCTGGCTTAATTACAAATAGCAATGCAATATGCAGACAGTAAGGACAGCTAGTGGGCATCTACCTATAATACACTGTCACCTCTCAATACAGCCTTTCCACAGACTGCGTCGAGGGCGATGCTGGCTATTAGCTGTGGTTTTTTTCTTCGGTGTTACTGTTACCCTCAGCATAATACGAAGGCACGGCTACGTAAGTGGCTCGACATAAAGAAAAATGAGTCGGTGACAGCTCCCGTGATATACTAATATTTAATCCCGGCTGTGGGCTGAAATCAAGTTCAGGAGCCACTCGCCAGCCCCAGACCGCCCGGTTTTGTTCGGGCGCCACGCTTGTCGCCGGAGACGCTCCGCCAGGTAGCTAATAAGTGCCAGCCAAGAACTGCGGCTGGCTAAAAAGTATTTTGCTGCCTTTTGCAGGGAAAAGCAACAGCAGTGGGCCACGCCGCGCGGCACGGCCCCCCGCAAAAGTACCAAAACGCGTCCCCGGTCGCTCCCGCTGCCCGTCCGGAGCGGCGCCCCGCGGCTGGGCGGCCGTTACCTCAGGGGAGGGCGGCCGTTACCTCAGGGCAGCGCGGCGGCCGGCCGCTCCCAACCGCCGACCCAGCGGCGCGCGGGCTCCCGCCCGCCCGCCGCCGCCGCCGCCGCCTCACAGCCGGAGCTGACAGGGCAGCCGGCGCACCTGTCAGACTGCGAGCGCCGGGGCAGGCAGCGGGGCCGGGCGCTCGCTCGCCGACAACACCGCTCCTCGCTGCCGGCCGCCTCCCGCCCGCCCCCCCCGGCGCGCCGCCGCCGTCGCGCAGTGCCCCGGGCCGGGCCGGGCCCGAGGCGCCCGCGACGGCTCACGCCCGCGGCCCCGGCACAGCGTTACCTGCAGCGGCGTCTAGGCGCCTGTCATGTTTTGGGGCAGGCGGCGGCGGTGGGGTGGGGGCGGGGAGCGGTACCTACTCTTCCTCGTAGTGCAGGGAGAGCGGCTCCGGCAGGCAAAGTTCTACCGAATCCATGTGCGCCCGGCGACCATTCTTCGTGCGCCCCCGCGGTAAATCAAAGTTTCCGTGGCCGAGCGCCGCGCACTTGGCACGCGTGCTCTCCGGGCCAGGCGGCGGCGGCAGGCGCGGCCAGTTGGGACCAAAAGCTCGCCCGCGCGCCTAATCAAGGACTTAAAGCCCCGCTCGGAGCTCATGAATATGAAGTAGGGCTTTACATATGCAGTCCCCCCGGCCCGGGGGGACGGCGGATTGGTGGGGCGGCGGCCAATCAGGCGCCGGGGGCGCCGGGGCGGCCCGGCGCGCGGGCCGCGCGGCAGGTAGAGGGGTGGGGCCGGGGGAGCGGCCTGAGGCGGCGGCGGCGGCCGGGGCAGAGCCCGCAGACATGTCCGCGCCGCCGGCCCGCCGGGGCTGCCCTCCCCTCTCCCGCTCCCCCTCCCTCTGCGCGGGCAGGCCGGGCTCGAACTTCCAGCGCAGTTCGGCAGGTACCTCGGCAGGCTCCCGGTTAAGGTGGCGAAGGACTGCGCGTAAAGGTAGAGGATGAAGTTTGCGCTGCCGTTGCCGGTTGCGGTGTTTGGCTGTGGCGGTTGGGGCCGGGGCCGGGGCCGGGCTCGGCTCTCGGCGTGCTCTCCTGACCGCGCTTCTCTAACCTTCGGAACTGCTCGGCGCCGGGGAAAAAATAAATAATAGTAATAATAATAATAATAATATCACGAAGCGCAGCCTGCAGAAGCTTCTGGGTAACTCAACTTTTCATTGTCATCCGAGTTGCTGGGGGCGGGGGGGAGGCGGGGGGAGAGGGGCGCTGGCTGGGATTTTATTATGTATAATATATATAAATATATATATAGATTATATAAATACATAAAAAACGTATATAAATAAGCAATTACCTATTTGAAAATTAAAAGCCTCATTTTGTACTTACTAAAAAAGGACGTTCCTAACAAAACGAGCACTCAAATCCATTCCTTAACAGCATGGGTGCAACTGGGAGCCTATACAGGTATCCGTGTTCGTGTACAGGTTAGCTACATCTTAACATGGCGACATTTAAAGTGCATGCCCCTCTGCGAATGTTTACATGTATATATTTAGATAAAGAGAAAGAAAAGCTCCAGAACTGATCAATTTCTTCTGTAACTGTGGAGGGATTATAGTGGACGATCTCAGCCTGCTTCATTTTAACAAGATAAGGACTGCACTGTCGTAGGTCTGCATTAGTAAATCTGGGAGTGTGCACAGACCTCCACAGTGTTTTGGGATTTGGGCTTTTGTAAAGTAAATTTTACCAGACTAAAAGGGAAATAAACTCATAGCCCTGCATGTATGCCTGCATAAGCATCACCAAGCCCAATTCCAGCAAACCACCGCTTAGAGCCAGCTCAGAGTTGCTCATCTCTGTCATATGAAAGATCCCTGATTAAAGTTCTTCCAAGAAAATGGCCATACTCAAATTTAGACACGCTGTTTGCACTGAAACACATGCGCACACACCCCGTTTTGAAAGGATCAGTAATGAATTGGGGGTGCATTTTTTTCTCTCAAAAGCTACTACTTTTATTTAATATTACAACTAAGACACCATACTTATTTTCCAGGTTCAAAGTGTTTCTGCCCCTACCCGTGAAAATAGATGCAGGCTATTTCTGGCAAGAAAAAACACCACTGGCAAGACCGTAATTTTTTATAATTCAGCTCAACTCTTAGAATTTGTGACTGAAGCCCTAATACGATGCAAATGCCAGTCTTTTAGATCAAAACAGATCAGTGCACACCCTCAGAATGCATTAATACCATTCACAAATGGGAACACAAATGCCTTCTCCAAATGTGTTTCACAGCATTTTACCAAATAAATACAGTAACAGAACAGAAACCAACTCCAAAACATGTAAGTTCAATAGGCATGTTTGTATGTATTTACAGCAGAGAGATTCCAGTGTTATGTATTTAACCTTATGTGAAGACTGGGCCTGCTTCCTACAGACATGCAAGTTTAGGAATTGGAACTCACACAGCAAAACTACAGCTCTGACTACTGTATAAAAGCAGGTAGTAAAAGCTTAATTACCAGTAGCATTATGCTGTCTATATTGTTAAATGTGAACTCTGTAATTAAGATGTAAATTCGCTTGTGAGCAGTGAATTAAAAAGCTCTGAAATGTAGAATAAAATCCAAGCATTCTGTAGAAACACCAGAGACAAAAAAAAAATAAATCAGTTTTTATCAAATGTTGGAATGAGAGGCATTTAATCATGTTACAGTATTAGAACGCCCTCTTTAAGTAATAATTTGATAAATGTGGATTTTGGAATCAAATCAGAATGTGAATATGATGTCTTTATGTACAGGTATCTGTATTACTATGTAAACCCAAAATACAGTTCCTACAAACTGATTTACATGTGCACATTGGCAAAACATGAAAATACAAATACGTTGTTTGTACTGTGTGTTTCTCTGAGTGTCCATTTGTAGATTTATGCTCAAAATTGCTATTTTTCAATACTTTTGTGCTAAAATTCCTTCAAATCATTTAACGTGTATGTGTTTTCCTATTTAAAAATCACCCATAATGAATCCTTATACGTGAGTAATTTGAGAAGGTCACTTTTCTGTATTATGTTCCCTGGAATACACCTTAAAATATGACAGCTAATCCATTTTGAAACTTGGCAAAGCAGAGGTTAGCTTGATTTCTACTTTTGTTCATTACCTCCTAAGATTATATATTTATATTCAGGTGCTGAAAACATGATGGTCTCTTTCCTTCTGTCAAGGTCTGTCTTCCAGCCCTCCTTTTCATATTCATGTGGTTTCCAGTACCTTGTTGGCTTGTTGTCCCCCTCCTCTACACCCCCAAATACTATCTTTTTCCTCTCCCCCTATGAACCATCACTACCTTTCTATCAACCATCTTTCATCCAAGCAAGCAGCTCTCTTCCCTGCCAGTGCTGCTTCTTGGACAACGAGAAATACGGTGCTATACTTTGCATGTTGATAAACAAAGCAGTTGGCTTCTTCCCCCGGGACTGAAAGTGTCACCTCCACCAGACGGGGGCCTGGAATTCCAACTACATTCTTGAACTTGGGTTTCACAGTTACCGATCAGTTTGGGGGAGGGAAAAAAAAGATAAGAAAGAGATTACAGCAGCAAATAAACTGGGGCTAAGCATCGCTTCATTTTCTCAAGCTTTTCTCTAGAAATAAATAAAAATATAGTAAGGAAAAGAAAAAAAGAAAAACAGGTATCAGTTTACTGAATTTTATCAGGGGATACAGAATAAGAATATGCATGCAAACACACATCTGCACTAACTTACCAAAATGTACAGTGCAAAATCTTACCACAAGGAGTCTATACAAAACGGTGGTAATGGAATCAGAGAGGGGAAGGAAAAAATAGTCATGAGTGCCTGTACCAGTCAAGGGGCATTACTGAGCAGCACCTATATTTCCATGTCTCTCTGTGCATATAATTTTTCCTGTGTGCCGTACAGTACTTCTTGAAGCACCCTCACACTTAAATACTATAGACATTTCAAGGCATCCAAAAAGCCAGATTCTTAAAATACATCTACCTCAAGGCAACTGAAGAAGTAAGATTCAGTGGCACTTTACAGAAATTGCACAGTGCATTGTGTCAAATGTGTATTCACCAAAAGGAGCGACAAGCTCAAGCAAGAAAATGAGAGTCTATTAGCTGCTGAGAATTTATTTGAAAACAAGTATACTGTTACTTTAGACAGAAATTTGCCATACACCATGGCACCTTATTCAAAGTCTAACTGGAAAATACCATATTGTTAAGAGTTTGAAATAAATATCACAGTATTGTCAAATATGTGATTTTCTCTTTATTCACAGTCATTAAAGAAACACAACTCAGATGTGCCATGCTACAGTGAGATCAACATTAGAACAATATTTTCACTGTCTACTGGTTTTTTGCCTTTTGTGCTTCTCACTGGAAGACACTTGGTGCATCCCTGGATATACTGCTAATGACTTAAAAAAATGAACGCTACAGAAGTTCCAAATTCTGCTCACCTGTTTGTACATAGTTGGACAAACTGTAGCAGATTATTACTTTAAAGCCATCTGCTACTTCAATCTGTATTTATCATTAATTACTTCATGTTTTGATCTTAGGGAAAAAAGCTCACATAACACAATCTCCAAATGCTCCTTAGAACTTTCCACAGTGCATTCACAAATACACAGAGCAAGGCTTTTAGCTTTTGCTGCTACACTCAGTTCCAGCGTATAAAAAATGTCTCCGTGAAATAACAGCAATTGCCTTACCATGTTACTAAACTACATTCAATTCATCTGGTCTCAAAGAAATACTCCATATTTTCTCCTCGTTTTATTTTCAAGGGCATGGGCATGGGTATAGGTATTTAAATGACTGCCTTCACTGGTACAGCATAGAAACCATTCACATTGCTATAAATGAAAATTATTCTCTTGACGAAACACCTTTTCCAAAGCCTCTGACAAAAAGAAAGGGAGGGGGGGGAGAAAAGAAAAAGAAAGGGAGCCACATGCACATTGCCCGTCACCCACCAAAAAAGGTCTACTCCCTAAATACAATTCAGGCACACACTTCAATACGGATATCTCACCATTACTCCAAGCTCTTTTTTTAGTGTAAGTTTCTACAGAGAAGCTGAAGTGCATTACTGTCTCAGACAGCCAAGGATAAGATGACTGAGGGAATTCAGTTGCTCTGTTTAATTAATACAGGATTATTTCACTTTCATTTTGTGAAGCTAATAATATGACTGGTGGAATGTCAGTAAAAATTAAATCATAAACTAGTGCAGTACCAAAGGGAAAACTTACTTTAGTTATGGAGTATTCCCAGCAGAAATCTTGAAAATCTTATACATATTTACACTGATAAAATACCACATGTACTTCATGGGATACTGCAAGCTTTCTACAATCCTTGTGGCATGTATTTACAGAGCAAGAGTTAACATTTTGAGATTATACATTAATAAATGAGTTGCAGTTATATTGTTTCTTGAATGTTAAGCACCACATTCTAAACGCAGGAACACGTTCAAGGTCAATGTCCTATTTTAGACCTTTTCAGCAGCTGTGATATTATGATAATCACACTTAAAATATTCCTATAGAAAGAGTAAATTAGCCCTTTTCACTAGAAG
This sequence comes from Burhinus oedicnemus, assembly GCA_008921705.1. Classification (NCBI taxonomy): domain Eukaryota; kingdom Metazoa; phylum Chordata; class Aves; order Charadriiformes; family Burhinidae; genus Burhinus; species Burhinus oedicnemus. Next base: position 2,343,559 of record VFFE01007703.1, read on the forward strand.
GATTATTATGATAAACAACAAAACCAAAAGAGAACAAATTCAGATTTCTCTTCTCCCCCACCCAACCCAATGCAATAAATTGCTGTCCCTTACTGTGATGGCTTTTCTATCCAGGAATTGAAAAAAAAAAAAAATCCACATTATTCTGCACTTACATTTTGGTTTTTGGAGGCCTCACCTATGTAAAAATACCTTCTTTAAAAAGCTCTTGTGCTTTCTGTTAGAACCGAAACATTTCAGTTGACACCCCATTCTATCACCTATACTGCAGTGAAATGTAATATCCCACTAAACCAGAAGGGAAAGAAGAAAACTTAGCATCAGCAGCTATTCCTAAGCAAGATTAGGGGTTTAGCTCCATCTAATTGAGGGATGAGACGTGTCCCTCAATGGGTCTCTTCCCACTCCCCCACCGGCCCTTCTACCTGACTGCAAGCTCAAAGTGCTAAAAATAGACGAAGAAGAAGAAGATGGAGTGTAAATATTTCCCCAGTGAAAACACCAATAATCTTTACTGTGAGCTGACATGAATTGCTTGTTACACTGCCCTAGGATATCATGGCTTGAAGGGAGAGCGCGCATACACACACGCACAGAGCCACCAGCCATCCTCAAAGCTCCTGTAACGTGTGTTTGTGCATGTGCATGTCGCAGAGGCTCCTGTGACATCTGACTTGGAGCAAGTACACCTGCTGTACGAAACACATTCTCTCTAGCCTGCCTATTTTTCCCCCCTCCTCTGACTGTCCCAGCCCATCTTCCATCACTCTTCTTCCTTTTTCTCCCCCCTGCTCCCCCTCCACTCCCTTCGCTCTGGCATTTTTATTATTAATGTTATTGCTATTATTACTGTCCAAGCATAAGCTGATCCACAGGGGAGCCTGTGTAATTTAACCCCTCAAGCACTAAATTCCTTCACATGTGCCAAAGACACAGGTTTGTTGTTGCCTCCAGCAATATCCCAGGAAGACGAGTGATGGCGGTGTCATATCATCACACAGCGACTTAATCTATTGCGACACCCAGGGAACGGGTAACTGAAGAGATTTACAGAACATGGTCTCTGACTGAATACAAAATGTTTATCCCTTTACCAACAAACTCAAGTCACATGAAACAGTGAAACAAATTTTACCCTTCCATGGCTCATCGTTTCCATGACTCTGCTGTATCCAATCCCACCACTGCATTACTTGTCCCACTGTACATCTAGCTATACAACACTTTTTTCAACATTTTTATCCTCCCTCCTTTGTTCTTCTGGTGCTCTCTGATTAACAAACAGCCAGATCATGTTGAACTGCCAAGTAACATAGCCTCAGAAATCTTTTATCCATACACTAGATGACTGGAACCATCACTTACATCAGGGTTATCTCTACATGCTGTCTTTATGTTGTCTGACATCTAATGCGTGCTTTTTGAAACAATAGATTAAAGGGGTTGCACTTTTTAAAGGTGCAAGGAACTAAACACACTTTAGCTACAATAAATACCGACAAGCAGGAAAGCATCTGTTTTAAGTACTGAAAACAAAAAAACCCCGATCTGCTTGTCGAGCAGGGACTTTCCGCATGGATGTCTTTTCTTTTCTTATCCATAACTATTAGGGAAGAATTCAGTGTAATGTAGAAGTATATAACTGTTCTTTCCAAGATCAAGGTGAGATTCTCTATCTTCTAACATTTCACTGACTTGGGAAGCAAAAATTTGGCGCAGAATTAATACTGGAGACAAATGAGACTAATGAAATGTCCTCAGCACGGGATAACCTGACTGTGCTGGTGAATCAGAGCTTTCACCTTGGGAAATTAACAGCTCTGAAACAGTCAGAAGAAACCGGTAACAAAGGTTGAGTTCACATGCTCAAGAGTAAACAAATCCTCCCTCCCCATAAGACACTAGCTACCCTGAACTCATCTCTAGACACCTCAGATTTAAAGCAGGTAGAGACTTCCATACTGAAGGCCACTGAAATCTGTCCCAGTGGTAACATCTAATTTTTCCTTCTATATATACAGCTTCCTTTAAAGGCATGTATCAGCTGACTGACTAAGCCCTTAATATTTTAAACTTTGTGTATATGCATATTCAGACTCCAAGTCACACCATTTCTTGGACACACGAGTATATAAACCAAGTACAGGAAGGCGCTAAGCACATCTTGTACTTTCCCCCCACTCATTAATATGAAGAGACTTAAAATAAAGGTTTTCATGGATATACACCTCCCAGATGGGTAACTACATGGTTCCAGCAGTTCCAAAGAAATGTACAATTCACCACCAATTGCTCTTTTCCCAGGTCCTATAGCTCCATCCACCCAAACGTCAAAGCTGTGATGGTCTTAAAGGAAGCCTTTAGAGAACATATCAGAGATGCTGTTCACCACTCCTGTATTCATTTCCCAATTAGTGGTGGGTGCAAGGCCTAGAATACCACTCAAAAATATGTCGGTATACACCAATACAAGTGCAACCATCTAGCTGTCTCTAGTAGACCTGTACACTAACATTTAACGGGATCATATTAACATCGTTAATACAATACATAAGAATTGCACATTAACAAAAATGCCTATGTTACATTGTTACAATGAAAACATTTTTTTCTGGCTGTATTAGTAAATGTGATTAAATGACACAATATAATTGTAACAACATCCTTCTGCAGCTGAAGCCTTACCTATGTTTCTGTCCTATAGCAGTTTCACTCCTATTGACCAGACAGTTAGCCCTATTCAATTATTCAATCTCAAATCAATAGATTGAGCTCCACGTGTAACGGTTAAGGTGTAAACATTATGTGTACGCTCTTCCAGCTTCATTTATGTGCTTGCAAATTTGGATTTATATTCTAATTTCCATTTTAAGAAACATGCAAAACTAAGTTTTTTCCTGTTAGAGTTCTTTTCTCCCAACAGTTCTGCCTCCATTTCAGGTGTCATGTTTCCAGAAGTGTAGTCTAACTTGCCTATGACAGAAATTTCTGTCTTTCACAGTCAAAAAGGAAAAGCAAGAATTGTAATTATTTGATTCAAGTATGCTGAATAAAGCAATAAAATAGCAGTATGACTTTTAAGCAGATTCAGTCAATATTTTCCTGCTAAAGCACTCACTCAAGGTGTGAATTGATTCAGAAAGTACAGCCTTTAGTCTTACTGCACTTCTGACACTCGTATCACAAAACATTTGGTTCAATTACTGTAGGTGCATGTGTGTGTGCCTATACCTACACAAACACACAGGTAAATGTATTACATTATACGCTCTTGGTTATCTACATATACTTACACACAAAAAATAACTAGTAAAAAAGTAAGCTGAACCAACATGTGTATGCAAAAGTCAATGGCTCCATCTTTCATTCTAGTTAGACGCAACTTTATTAATTTTGTCCCTCCAAAGTCCCTCTTCTCTGCTTGAGCTTCCAGTTGAGCCGATTTGAAAGCACACCAAGTTAGCGTGTTACGTTCCTTACTTCTTCCCACCTGAGAGCCAGCTTTTACACCCCTTTCTCAGACAAATGCATGTTACCTCGAGTAGCGCTCCCCTCCAATAAAGCATTGTAGAACAGATTCCCGATTACCTAATTCCTGAGAGCACATCCATTTTTGCACATCTAGAAAACAGATCTAACACTAGCATCGTAATACTCTATCTCTACTGCCCAGATAACCCAGAAGAATACAGTTATAGCTTATCTGAGCACAAGTTCAGACAATACTACCCAATGAAACACTGATTTCCTGGGGAACACCCAGGAAACCCTGGCTGCTACCTGCCTGGAACCTGCCCAGGACTATTTTCAAAACAGCTGAAGTTTATAAGCATGAGGATGATGGCAGGGAGCTGTTATGATAAGAAAAATCTAAAGCAATTTCTGCACGGAGCCATTGCGATGTGACTGTTAAGAGACAAGCAAGAATTTCTCTAATATTATCAAGGAAACAATAGGCTTAAAAAAATTAGAAAGGCTTTTAGAAATAAAATATCAGAAGGAAAAGTTGCAATTCAGTCTTCCTACTGACCTGTTTACTCCAACTTCAGATTATCTGCTGCTGAGGCATTAACATAAACTGCTCCAGTCTTATTAAAGGCCATATCTATATTCTTTAGCGCTGTTTGCATTTGCTACACATATTTTCAGAATGCTAACGGTCTTTATTCAATAACGAATTTGGCAGCAAAACAAGAAACAGTTCTCTTTTAATGTTATTTTTCTAAATAAATTCTCTAAACCTGATTGAGTTAGATCCTTGAATCGTGCTGTGGAAGATGCAACTCAAGAGTTTCTGAATAAAGTGAAGCACTTAAGCAAATCAGACTTTTATTCTTCATCCACTGAGAAGCCCGAGGTTTAAGATGAAAGAGCTGGGCTGCGTTTCTCTTTCCTTATCCTGCACTGTCCCTTCATTTTCCCTGTTTTCCCAGTAGATTTACTTGTAAATCTGGCGACAGCCACATTTGAAGTCCTGAGGTCTGACTCCTGACCTCAGTTATGTTAGCCCTTCCCTGCAGAAGAACTACCCCTTGGATCACTGACTTGCTATTATTCTATGGTTAATAGACCTGACCTGTGCAATATTTTTTTTATCTGGCTACAGTCCTATCTCTAAATTCTCTATTTTGAATGAATACCGATTTTGTGACATGAAGGCTGCTATATAATGAAATGCAAACAATGAAAAGGCTAAATCAGTTTACAAAAAATCTATTTGTCAAACAGTGTGGAGATGCTCCCAATTTAGTCCGGGCAGCGCATGCAGCTCTTGATAAGGGAGTTAAACCCGAGCCCTTCCACCGCATAAAAATAAAGGCATCTGCAAGAGCGATACGTTTGCTTTTGGAGAATCTTCCCTGTAACCTGTAGCTAATTATAAAAAAAAGAAATAACTACCACCACCCCCCCCCCCGTTGAATTCTGCGGGAATTTTCTACAGCCAGGAGCGCTGTTAGAGCAGGTAACAGCGAACGCCTCCCCAGTGCAGTCCCCTTATGTCACATTTGCATTTCCATTCAGCTACATCGCCTGACAATGAAGCAAATGGGTCTGCCTTATCTGTACAATTCTGGACAACAGAGATTTCCAAGCCATACAAAGGAACGAGCTTAACATTCAGCACTCGGCACCTCCCGGGCCCCCTCCCAGGCGCGGGGGGGAATGCCGGCACCCCAGCACCTGGCCGCGCCAAAACCCGAAACCCCCACACGGGATCCCAAAGGAACCGGTTAAAATAATAAAAAGAAAATAAATAAAATTAAAAGCTACCGAGACTTTTCAGGCGCTTGCCAGCCTCGAGGAAGAAAACAGTCCCCGACCCTCAAGATTTTCAGGCTTTGTTTTGACCGTAAGGGAGGAGTAAAGGAGTGTCCCTGGAATGTAAAAGTAGATAATATCTGGTCCACCATTTGTGACTCCCTCTGTCCCTTTTAGGCTGGTATTTAATACAGCAGATGAAATCTAGAGATCTTTTTATCAGGGAAATTTCATATCACCCTAGTTTTCATTAGAAAACCTTTAGCAGCCAGTCTGGCTAACTCATGCCATTTCATTGCAGTATGAGGAAATTTCCGCCTAATTCCTTCAAAATTAATATCGTCTCATTTAAAACTTAGAAATGACACAAAAAAACCCTGCGCGAGCTGAAACCTCCAGATCAAACTTGTGTTATGACAGGGCTTAAGCCAGTTATAATACAGGCTAGGGCTTTAAACAGCAAGAAAAAAAAATTACAGTGACACAGTTCTATAGATACTTTGGCTTTAGTCTGGCTTTCCATGAGATAGATATATGTATGTGTGTGTATATATATATATACGTGTACACACTGTATCTGTCTTCTTGGCCCTCTCCCTCGTTCTCAAATGCTCAGGGTAACACCATAGGCGTTGCGCACACAATCTGAAGTTGAAGAAACTTCATTTTGGAGGGGGTTATCCACGTGTTTATTCGCACATCCAGATGTAATCAGGGGCAGCAAGCATGGAGAGGGGGGTGGGAGGGTGTCTGTCTTTTTGTCCTACTTATTATATCCTAAAGCACAATACACGTTTTACGTAGCGTACTGAATTTTACATTGCTAGCTTGTACTTTAATTGTCCTGAACTTCCAGGTAAGGTTATTCTTTGCTGTTGAACAAATGCTGAATTTCTCCCCAGAGGTGGTTGCAATGAGCAGTGATTCTCTATCTTTTTCTCACTCACACAGTTTTGAAGATTTACAGGCATGAATATCATCACGTTAACATAAAATGATATTATTATTGCCAAAAAACAAGGCAGTTATGCACAGCGACAGTGAGGAATGCAGAACGTTTACTTGGATTCAAAGGAAACGTGAAGCTCCTTAAAGCAGCCCATTGTTTTTAATTTCACCAGTACTGATGCTTCAAAAGCTGCTTGTCTGTTATTGTTGCCTTTGCGGGAGTTGGGAGCAAGAGATGAGGGTACATTCTGCCTCTTCAAGAGCTAGTGAGAGAACAGCCAACTTTTATTATCCTTAGCACTGAAAATGGCTTTATTGCCGAGGAGGTATGAAACTACCAATTGTCCTGGTATCATACCTCCTAAAGCATTGCAGATCCCTCAGATGCTGTCAAGGTGACAGATCACTTTTACCCTCAACCGTGCGGGCACATGAGCAAACTTCATACAAGATGTGTGCCTATGGCGCAGGGCAGAGCAAAATTTAGTCCTTAAACTTGCTGTGATAAAAATAAAACATAGAACAAAATTAAATAATTGCTACTAACATGTCAATATTTTAAAACATTTTTCTAGACTGTAGCGTTAGAGATACTGTATCACATACTACTGCAGTGTTGGAACAACTTGTGTCTGTAGATTTATTAAAAAAACAACTAGTACAGATGGAAGAGAGATACGGTAGCTGGCTAGTTCAGAAGAAAAGTAATCAAGGAAAACATTTTGCACAGATTGGTCTAAGGTCCGCTTGAATTTCAAGTCCGGTCATCTAATAGGCTTACGTAGCTATCCAAATGAAAACAACCCCTTACCTCTGCCCCCTCGTAAACACGCGAGGACGGAAGTTGTAGAATACACCTTGCTGACTGCATACGTAGTTTATGCTCGTGTATCGCATCTTGAAGATACCTATCATCGTGGTTTCTACAAGCCCGTCCCTTCTGGAGTAGAGTAAGCAACACAGCTGACCCAGAAGGATTAGATGAGAAATTCAACTAATTAATGAGCCCTGCAGGCAAAACATCATTTCTTATGCTCTTTGGGGCATTTACAAGGTCAGCTGTTTGCATTTTTTTTTTCCCCAGCATCAGGTCAGACTCACTCATCTGTCAACATACACAGGATTTGTAAGACAACAGTGGCCAAATAAAATTCAGTTGTCCCCACTATCAAGCCAAACAACATGGAATATTTTGTCCAATTCCCACAGTAAAGGAAGAACTGTTCAGTCCAATTCAGCTTCAAAATGTGCTTCTCTAATGTTACCTTGCTCCTCCATAGGCAACAGTTTAGAATTATGAACACAGTATTTCCCATTTAAGAAAATATTCTGGAACATAACTCCAAAGATTCTGGAAAGCAGCTCCATTCCCCCATCCCGCTCTGCTCTCTTTCTGATGATCGCTTTTGTGAGAGCGTCACATGGCACAATTTTCTTCCATCTGCCAGGGAAGTTTCCCAAAAAGTATACCAACTTCAAGAAAAGAGGAATCTGAATAGGAGACATGTTCAGATAGAATTCAGAAAAATGATCAGCTCACCTCATCTGTTTCTCTAGCAATATGTGCACGGTTACTATCCAATGGCCTCTTTGGTAATAAACTTGTCCCACCTCCCATCTGCTCTTCTTGCTGGCCTCCTGCCACTTCAGCCTCAGTCCTTTCCTGTCTTCAAGATGTCATTCAACTTCACTTGCTCCCCTACCCATTTGTTTCTCTTTCCAAGTGAGATCAAGCATACATCTTTCTATGTCTCTCGCTCCAGCCTTTAGCTTCTGCTCCATCTTTTTAGTAAGTGTCTATGTTTCTGCTCCATTTATCATAGTTGGCAGTATGCACTATGCAGGTGTCAAGGAAACCAAGAGAGAGTTCACTATTCATGATATTGCCTTTTCAGCCTTCTTGTGGCTTGCCATCGAGTGTCAGCTCCTTAACACTAAGCTATATGTTGAGAAGAATGTGTATCAGTTAAAGACAAATTACTTTAAGCCAATACAAGGGCACATAAAGAAACAAGACTGCTTTCAATTTAGACTTTTTCAGCCTCACTCTGATCTCTTTCTAGACTATTTTTCCTTTTATTTGCTTATTACCTGAGTTTTTATGTCATCTCTACAGCATTTTTCCTTACTGGCTAAAAATAAGCGTACAAGCCATTGCACGATGCTGGACATAACATGCACGCAGACCTCCATAAACGTGAGTGCCTGATGCTTGACTTTAGTAAGTCCTTCCTTTTCACATCAATACGGACTTGTGTTTCACTAAATGTAATCCAGGTCAGAAAAAGAAATGTCTTGGACTCAGCAGGACAGAATTCAAAACTAAACCAGAAACACCCAGCCGTCCTTCTGCAAAGACCGAGAGCGAACCTCCACCCGTCCTCTCCCCTGTCTGGAGCAGGGAGGAGGCACAGCACAAGAGACCTGTGTACCCACTACCAGTCAAGACCCATTGTTTTAAAGGACAACACTCGATTCCACAAACATATCACAAGCGACAAGCCACGTTCATATCCTGGAAAACTGGTTTAATTCACTGTCTCACCTGAGAGAAACTTCCTCATACGTACAATACCTCAACACAATATAGGCAATTAAAAGCAACTGCAGCATTAAATGTTCAATTGCAATTGCAGCTATTGCTTTAGAATTGGAGACACATGGGGAGTTGTTTTGGGGTTTGGTTTTTTTACTTCTTTGAAAATACTTCTTATTCTGGCATTTCAAGTAAGATGAAACATCACTGTAAACAGCAGAGTACTAGGTATAACTTCACTGACATAAGAAGCTAGCTTAGCAAAGTATCATAAGAATCTATTTTAGCGAAGACAGCTGACTTGATGAAAATTCACAAAATGCACATACGATGAAGGTATGACAGTTCTTTAGACAAATGCAGTTTAGACACATGATGAAAAAAGGGGAAGAATTGCCATTTAGGTACCTACGGGTTGTAGTAGATTCTGAATCACTTAATGTTTTCCTTACACTAGTGCTTTTTAAAATATATGATGTAGCTTAAATTGCTTTGCATAAAGCCACGTTCAGAAGTTTCCATACAAAGTTTTTTTGACTTGTGATACACAGTCAATCTTGATAATCACTACAGTCCCATTTAAGCTCAAACTTGACAAACTTCTACACTGGAATTGCACGCATCCAACATCAACACAATGCACTACTTTTTATTCAATGTGGCAAAGAACAAAGGATAGACATCCCTTATAATCATTAATTTCTAACACTTATGTCCAGGCCACCTTCCTGTTTTTACCCATCGTTAGTGTGACAACAACAATAAAGCTAGAATTTTTCTTACAGTAAAACAGACAGGTCTCCAGTTTCTGGCCCAGACAGGCATCATCTAATGCATAGTTTCAACTTTTTTCTTTACGAATACTATGAATTCTTTAAAACAAGCCTGCAAAATGGTTCTGTGACTGGCAGAACCCCATCCTTCAACTTTTCACACCTTCTTTCATGTCATATCTGTGGAAGTGAAAAGGACAATTCACGTAAATACAAATATAAAACTAAAACTAAGGGCATATCATGAAAATTTACTTTATCACCTTGCAAAATTTCTCAGGGAAGTAAATTTCTCAGTGCAGCAAATATTATGTTGCAAGTTGAAATTCAAATCATTTAGACAAACCATTTGCTGGAATTTCCCTCTTTCGCTGGAAGACAATAAGATATGTTCTAACCCTCTCATCCACTATATCCCTTCATGTTATTGAGAGACCACTACACAAAGTCCTCACTTAAAGAGAATAGTAGAATATACAATTGCTTTAAATACCGTAACCTATTCTTTGTCTCTGTTACACCACCTGAAAAAAAAATCCACAGCTACAGAAGAAGGTCAACAGCAGGGAGCGGGTCAAGGTTACGGCTGAAAAGGCAGAAAAAGTGCAGGATTACTACACACTGGGAATGGGTGACACAACTTAGCGGGCAACACACGGCATGTTATGAGCAACGGCAGATTACAATGATATAAAGAAGGGATGCCTCTCATACCCTGGAAGACAAGGACAGCACAAGACAATGACCCATCCAATTATCTCTACTCTTATTTTATTCCTCATCCTTCAGTCAACTATCTCAAGCACGGGAAGCACCCTCCTAAATCAATCCTACGTTCATTCCATTTATGCCTTTACAGGTAGGCTCATTTTATTCTGGTCCACTCGGCGTCTGGCACGACTGAGAAGAACAAATTAACGTGAGCATAAAAGTCTAGCAGACTCTGTCTGTAAGGAGCTAGCATGTATTTTCCTTGTCGCATCCCCTCCCCTTTACCAAAGTGCCATTCACCAGCCTCTGTGGCAAAAACCCCCGAACTATTTAGTACGCCGTGCCATCATGTGCAATGGGGCAAATCCACACCCTGTTGACCACCACTCCATAGCTGTTTGCCTTGTCTCTCTGGTTGGACAAGTCTGTGCTGATGGCACCTGTTAAAGCTGCTTCAACTAAGCTGTTCTGCATTTGTCTGGCTGGATTTGGACTTCCCGGATCCCTGACTGAATACAAAGTGATTTGAAAAAACGGTGTTTGGCAACAAGCACAGTGGGGAGTACACTGTGTGTTGGTATACAAGAGCACAATGTGTTCTTCATAACATCACTGAGGGAGCACGCTGCTAGAATCTCTCTGCTGTCGAGATCAAAATGGTCTCCTTTGTTGTCAGCTGTTTAATAGCAGCTGTTTAATGTAATTCCAAATGATCTGCTTGAATGAAGTTGTCATTCTTGCAGTTCACTTTAATGTAGTAAAAAAAAAACCCCGCAGCTTGGCCATGTTATTTCTCTATTGTTCTTCTCAAAAGTTGCACTCTCTTATATTTCTGCTAGCCTATCAAAATAATAAAAGTCTGGTTTCTTGAAATAAAATGTGATTTTGAGAAAAAAAAAGAGGCAAAAGATCAAATATTTATTTCAAAACACTTTCCTTTTGGACACTGGAGGATGGTTTGATTAAAAATATCTTTGCTACTAAAAATTACACACAGGAAAAAGTGAACTTGTCAGCGGATACATGAGCAAAAAGAATATCTATTTCTATAGGCATTTCAAGACATTTTTCCCTAATGGGGTTTATAATTTATTTTACTGCATTTCATCAAGCAAAAAAGTTGTAGCAGAATGTTGATATAGTGAAAAAACATATGTACTCTTCTTGATGAAGCAGTTTAGCTTCTAGAAATATGCTTTTATAATATGCGTGGGTTTTGTTAACATCTATTTGATACCAAGAGTGATAATGAGGACCATAATCTGTAAAAATATTTGCAGTTCTCTGATGAACAATAGAGGGCACTAACGCTTCTAATCTGGCAAACGCATCACGCGCCAGACAGACAAAATAGCGGTGGTCCTTGTAGCACACAAACCACATCATCTATGCTAAATACGTAGATAGGAGAGAGAGGATTTCTGTCTCTCAGAAAAGTTCTTTTTGTCCTTTAAACTTCCTTTTTTTTTTTGCCTGCAGAAAGTAGGATGCGATAATAACACGCTAATACTTGCAGCCTTTCAAAGCGTTATTTTCTTTTGTTCACTGAACAAAGCAGACGTAACTTTTCCTCATACAAATCCCTCTTCTGTGTACTTTCTCACCACACTCTTCTCTGTTTACCTATAGCTCTGTACAGTAGTTCAAGGTAAAGCAATTCCACTGATAAATGCAGGAGCCAAAGGATGCTTAACATGTCTGTTACCTATGTTCCCAGCAAGGTAATGTAGAAATATTGGCTACAAACATCAACAATTGAGACACACTGGGGTACCACCTGAAAGCTCTACGTTAGAAGCGCTTATCAGGGGATCTTAGACCACTAAAGCATTTTAAGCGGTTTCACATAGCTCTCAAAAGCTGCAGCTACTGACAGTGGTACTTTCAATAAAAGGCAGATGCAGAGCAAGTGTTTTCAAAAGGTTTTGCACCTTAAACTACCTTTTCTCTATAAGCATTAAAAACACCCATTTAGAAAACAATTCAGCCTTTTTCCCAGAATAAATCTCAAGAAGATACAAACTTTGTTAGAACTGCTAGTAGCTGATCACCATCTACCTTTCTTAAATGTTTACCACTCTCTTTCATTGCTATTCAAAGAAACAGATTTATTTCTCAGCCTTGGAGACTGAAACCTTAGCAAGCGAGACTTAAATACCAAACTCCAACTAACGGATTGTTGCTAACATTGGGAAAAACTGGTAAATGCACTTTGATGAAATCAGAATAACTGTTATCTGAAGGAACATAACAAATACTAATGTTCTCGTGCAGTAATTTCACCATATATTTTAAACAAAAAATGAAACATATGTCTCTGTACATACTGCAGGCTGCAAAGTCTTCATGAACTGTATGGCTTAATTTCCAACTCCTCAATTTCAGAAGCAATGCATCAGTTTTTCAAAGATACCAAACTCTAGCAGCTCTTACGATATTAGCATCTTGTCTGAGTCAAACAATACAGCTTTAAGGCCATGTTAATAGCTAGGCTCAAATCTGAAAACTGGGCTCAAGTTACCTCCACTACAAAGGCAAGATACACACAATTAGAGGAAATAACTCAAATTTCTGTCCGGAGTCGGTATGAAATATAATGAGTTTCTACCTCCTGATCTGGCACTTTTAAAGACTTACTGGCCACGGATCCGAGATAGTCAATGCAAGTACTAGACATTTTATTTGACTATACTGAAAGGGTGAAAACCCTATACACTGTTCACCCAACCCTCAGTGGAGATTTCTGACGTCAAAAGATTATTCCCTAACTTCAAAGGGTTTTGCGTTTGGTTTGGGTTTGTTTGGTTTTTTTCCTTTGTTTTTCTTTTTAAATATGACCTTAACATAAGCATTCTGCCTTTTGTACCTTTATTTTTTGTGCCACTTAGGAGACTGCCCTCTGCATATTTCTCCGTTTCTTTCAAGCAGGCATAGGAGACATTGCAAACCAACAGGTAAAATACAAACTGTGCTAGGAGGGATTATCATTCCAATTCAGCATATTATATTAAGTGCTATCGTATCGATGACACCCAACTGTGTCTTATTGACTAGCTTGAGAGACAAGTAACAGCCAGACACAAACAGTATCTGTGATGCTACCCAGCACAACAGGAAGCATATTCTGGCCATGGAGACAGACAAATTCTTGCTTATTCCTGTGCTAAAAGCGTAAACAGGAGACAGAGCCATGGAGGCCAAGACATTTTGCATACCATAAAGCTGCAGCAGGCCAACAGGCATAGAAATACACAGACAGATAATACATATGTAGAGTACATGAAAAAGAAGAAACGTTTAAGAATAGGATAGACAGGAACCTTTGATGGGCTATATTTTAAAGAATTATTTTGAGCAACTCAGACTCATCGCTGTTTTATCATAAAAGCTCTATATGAGCATTATATTGCATAAAAATCAAAGTTTCTAGCACTTGTCCATGTATCATAAAATTTCTTTGCCTAGCCTTCAGCAGTTCAGCACTGACCGCTGCCCCTATTATCACCCTGTATGTCACACTTGGCTGTCTTGCAGTCACTGCTTGGAGCCCTTATCTAGGTCAGAAGCTATGCTGGCTTTAGCATTCCTCTTTCCCCCTAAGTCATAAATATTCTTAAAAAGTAAGATTATCGTAAAACCACTGGATACAAAAAACCCCTGTAGCTTCCAAATATTTTGAAGGACACATGGTATGACTTGTCTCTGCTACTTGACCCCATCTCCGCGTTTTCCTCACGGTGTTGTCTGCCATTTCAAAATCCTGATTGCCCTGTCCGTCAACTCAGTCACTGTCTCAACATTCTTTTCCTGTTATTCTCCATGTTAGACAATACTGTATACAAAGCGATCCAGATGCCAGCTCAATACAGGTATTAGAATTTACTGGTTCCTAACCTATGGTTTTTATTTGATGGATACTTATAACTACACTGGGCCAAATTTTATTACTAGTTACATCACTAAATCTGGACTCAAAAGGATTTACTTCAACAGAGTTAGAATGGACTCATACCAGCACAAAACTAATCTAGAGACTAATGAAATAAGAAAGGACCTTTATCAAACAATGATTCCAGCAAGGTCATTTTTATTCTTTTCCTTTTATTATTGACCTGCCTGGAACAGTAACCAACGTGGCTTGGAAATGCATTAGGAAATACCTAAATTACAGTTATGCACAACTGCTTAGACACTAGCAACTTCCAGAAAACATCCAAAGTCCTAGAAAATGTATATATCGCCCACACAATGATTTTTACAGAACTTTTAGACCATCTTTGTGGAACAAAATCGGATACTTAATCTAGTACAGCCAGATACAAACATACAGCTACTAAATGTTATTGCAGGAAATACTATAGATGCCAATTCTTGCATTTTTTTCACATTCACCCTTCAAATGTTTCTGCAACTAATCATTTGCTCTCTGTCTTGGTTCATTAATAAAAGGGACTATGTTAATAAGCAATCAGAGATTTAAAAAAAGAAATTAAACCAAGATGATGGAAACAGAAGTAAACTCAACAAAACTTCTCTAGCCTTAAAACTAGGTGAACATCGGACTTCTCTTACTCCTTATGGCATGAGAGGTAGTTATTCATCCTGAGGTTAATTCTTGCCAAGGATTTTTCCTCTAAAAGAGAAAAGAAGGAGCAAAGCCAGTAGACGTTAGCACCACAACGGTGCGCCATTACCTGTCTGTACCAGTGAGACTTGCAGCACTGAATCAGTAAGTGGATTTCACATTTCATGAATCCCTAAAGCAATAGTTAGTTTTCAAAACAAGAGGCAAGTTAATCAGCAAATTGCAGAGCGTATCCTTAGAGCCAAAAGTATTCTCCTACTCAGCCTCCCAGTCCTTCATGTCAATAATGCAGAATTATTATTTTAAAAATAATTACGTACTCCTGATGCCTAAGCATAAACACAGAAAGGCCGCTCCAGCCTCGAAAAATTACAAATACCCTTCCTTTCAAGCAGGAACCTATTTCTTAATGGGAGGACATGATTTTGAAGCGGGTTTTCTTTTTTCTTTTCCATAAGCAATATACAGAAGTTCAATTATTCATAAGAGGGACTAGTCATGTAAATAAGATCTGGAAGACGGAGCACCATGTTGCCAAAACACATCTTAAAGTGCGAAAGACAATTTTAGCCTAGCCCTTACTAGGAGGGTGCGATCTCAGGAACCCTGGCCGGAGAAGGCAGGGTTCGTAAATCAGCATTTACGCCGTGTGGGGAGACCACTTACGGCAAGTTAGAACATAGAGCGTGAAGTCTTACAACAGGAGATTTACAACAGCCAGAGTCGATAACGCAAAAACAAAACCACAGAGCAGCTATCTATCAAACGATAGCCTGAAAAACAAAGCATAACTCGCAAAAATCTAGTCTACATGAAACAGATGCTTTGATTCCTCCAGAAACGCTGAGGTTTGACGGGCAACTGTATTCAGGGATTCACTCATTCTCTCGGTATGTCTTCATAAGGAGCATCTCCTACTCTTTAAAACAGCAATTCTGCCCGCTTCAATCAGAAACGGGGAATGATTTAGTATTTTTGTTGGCTGGTTATTTACAAGAGATCTACTCTAGATTAGTCCTGCTTGAGTGGCATCATAAATGGCTCCATTCCCCAGCAGTAGTCTACTTCAGATGGGAACCTGACAACCTCTACTTAGTGTGTCTTTCATAGTACACAATGAAGTGTAAAAACTGCTGTGAAAAAGCCTGTGTTTCAAAACAAACCATCTCGGTAATAAGCACTTAAAAACACTTTTTATTAATATATTTCTTTGTGTACAAAACAAAAGCTTAATGCTACAACAGGCCTTTGACAATGTTTTTGTTTGTTTTGTTGGGTTTTTCTTTCTCTAAATGAAGTACTGCAGCAGCTTTTAGAAGGTCCAAAACAAATTATTTGAAATAAAGTGTTAAAGTGAGGCTTATGAAAGGGTTGGTTTTTCCCTCATCACAGCTTAATAACGTGGGGTTTTCAACCAAAAAGCTTAATCAAAATCCAAAGTGGAAATCCTAAATTAGTAAATATTGAATTTAACCACTTTTATATCTCAGGTATTAGCAAATACCTTTGGTCTACAGAGATACAGCCCCTTCTAATCCTTATCTGAATTTGCAATTAAGACTTCAGAGCTACAGATATCTGTACACAGCTCTGTACACAGCTCTGCTCTCTTATTTTTAAATGATTGGACCCAAATCAAATCAGTCTTCAAATACATTGAAAAGTAAATGTCTGATGTCTAATTGAACTAATAGATAACACTCTTTTTAATACTGTTAATGCTTAGTGTGGCCTTCACACAGACAGGGGCGAGGGGAGGGAGAGAGTTGGAAAAAATCCGCACAGAAAACCTCGTCATTATGTTATTACCATGCAGCTCCTTGGTATAAAGATAGAACAAAGCTAATATTTACAAATTATTTCGTAAAAAAAAAAGAATCTAAATATGTTCAGAGTTAGATTCTTCTTCTCTTTCACTAATTGTCACCTCCAATAGGACATTGTAAGAGCCTGAAAATGAAGCACTTATGAGTTTTCTTTTCCAATCTCTTGTGGGCTTCTCTCAGTTTATCGCAAATGAACAATCGTGTTGGAAGGGGCACCGTCTGTTTAATGTCATTAGTGATTGTTTCATAAAACAAACAGCCGCTCTGCCATTCTGCTGCAGTTAATCTTAAATCTAAACGTGGCGGCACTTGGGGAGAGTCTCAAACATGGTTTGTTCTAACCAATGCAGGGCTCTTAATCTATTGCAAGTCAAGGCGCTTATCTCTCTGCTCAGCTCAGAGCAGTGATTTCTTTGTCCAAATATCAAACCAAACCCAGTTAATATCATGCTTCCAGCCTTTTCCCAAAGATTTTTCCTTCTTAAATTGTGGCCAAAGCCTAAGGCATATTTATTTATTGCTTATACCATTTCATGCTTATTTTTCAATATTAGCAAAGTCAAACTATTTCCAAGTTAGTGCACAAGGATATTTCAATGAGCTTAATCAGCCAGGTGAACTGATAACTTGGAGATTTATCTAATTGTGCTGGAAAATCATTCATTCTGGATTAAGCCTATAATGGCACACGTGTTTCTAACAATTGAGGATTTTTATTCAAAGGCCTAATCCAAAGGGGTATTAATCACCTTAGACTTTCATTAATGTTTATGGAAGCAAAGGTTGCCCATCGCTTCATGGGATCAAATCTATGGCAGCGGCAGTCATTAAAAAAACCAACACAGAAACACATCAACAAGCAAACCCAGTGCTGAAGAAAATTTCACAGCAGGTTTTCCCAAGTGCCTCATACCGTATTGCTCCTTGAGAAAAAATGAGAACAAGTTTATGCCATACGCTTTTCAGTGCTACCACACCCTTAGCTGGTACACAAGGTTAGGCATATTTTGGCAGCTTACATATTTATGAAAATTACAACACGTGTTTACAAGGGTATTTGTGAAAATACAGAGATAGTATCTATGATGTACATGTATACAATAGATTTTAACTCTCTCCTCACTTTTTAAAAATCTGCTCGAGTCTAGCACGAATTCCAAAGTCCTGAATTCAGAACAAATGCATACGTCTGTTCTTGCAAAGTCAGAAGAAAAAAAGTTTCTTTTGAACTGGTGATACTCCAAATAATTGGGTCTGAGTAATAGGACAGACACCTCTGATGACAAGTGCTCACGTGGTGGTGGGGTTGTAAAAAAAAGTTTTGCTGCTCTAGGAAAGCCTGAAGCATTTTTTTGTCCTTACTGTTACCAGTGTTACCATAGGCCCTGAGAAGACCAGCCTTGACAGCGGAAGAATCCTGAGCATTTGTTCACCAAGAAGAAAGAATAAAAAACGTCAAGTAGGATTAGCATTCACCTCTTTCAAAATTCTTAGAGGTAAGCAAAAGTTGTGGCAGGCAAACACTGGTGGGCAGGTATACCAAAACCATCTTCTAAAATGCCACAATACTAATGCTTATATAGTTTATGTATATATATATTCCCTGGTTAAATTTAGCAAGCTGAGCTACAGATACATGTCAATATGGTGGAAGCATGCAAAAAAATTTCTCTCTCTCCATTTAGAAAATACAAAAGAAAACAAAACCAGTGATACATGTGAGCCCCCACTCTTGTGTGGTCTATCCCTCAGCACTTGTGTTAAAAACCCCTAATAAATACAAACAATTGTCTTTTTCTTTTCTCTTTAAACAAAAAAAAAAAAAACAGAGGGAGGGAAAAATCAATTCAACTCAGGTTTTTCCACATCTTCATATCACTTCCCATCTCAACTGGCTGGAGTAGAATTTCAATTAACTGGTAGGAGTCCAAGAGAAGCCCGGCTGCCTGTGTTCCTCCCGGTCATGCCCCATAATTGTAGAGGGACCTGCATTTTTCAGCCAATGACACGGCTTACAAAAATAGATACACTGAGTTATTTGATAAAGGAACCAAAGCCTGTCACTCCTGTTCAAGTGCCAAACAACATGAGAGTGAGTGAGATTGTGTTCAGATCCCAAACTGGCCAGGCTTATTACTCCACAGAACCAGCTCATGTTGGGGGGAGAAAAGAAAAAAAAAAAAAAAAGAGGAAAAAAAGCAACACCACATGCAAGGCAGTCAGTTTCAAAACCTCCTTTTTCTGGAGGAAAATTAACTGCCGTGTTTCCAGCCTGTCACCTCTCCAGAAAGCTCTCCAGTACAAGGCAGAGGTGGTATCTTTATGCATCTCCTACACGTCTTTTTTCAGAGAGGAGAAATGTTGGCAGGTATACATCCCCTCTTGTGTTCAAAAATAATCTTGATTTCTGAGTAAAATTCTTCTGATCAAGTGTCAAAGCACTGCTAAGAAGAAAAAATAACTGCTAATGGCTCTCTGCACCAAAATTTTGGGCAAAGACTCTTATAACTCTGTACAGTTGAAAAACCTAATCTCTAATATATTTTACTCGACAAATAATCAATCCATTAAGAAAAGGTACTTTTATCAAAGAGAAAGAAGCATGTTCATAACTAAGTGGCTGATAGAGTATCTGTGGATTACAAGAAGCAGTTAAATAAATGTTCGTACTTCTATTTACTCTTAGTACCAGCCACCGACATCGATCCCAGCATTTTTCTTCTTTTCTTCATTAGATTTATTTCTGAGCATCAGAGGTATTCAAGTCTGTAGCAATTCTAACACAAATACTAAATGCTCCATAATGTTCACTATTTCCTGATTATACGAGTCATATAATATTACAAACCATATTTTCACAGAAACATATTGCGGTGCCTGTTCTATATAGTCCCAGAAGTGAACAAGACAAGTGGAGTGAGTACTGTTGTAGCGGTATTTTATGCTTACCATGCTACAGGTGTGCCCCATACTTTAAAGATTAAAAAAAATAGGTCACTGTTTGAAGGTGCCTCTCCTAATGCCCCAATGTATTAGGTTAATATTTTCTACTTTATAATCGAGAACTTGTACCCAGTTTTAAAGCTCAATATTGAAAGAGTCAGTAAAAGTAAAGCCATAATTATCAAGTGCAGACTTTCCACTTTCAATGGCCAATCAGGTCAGATGCAATATATTCTGGTAAGAACAAACTCAACCAACAACTCAACTACTCCCAAACTCGGAGCTTATTTAGAGTCTGATCACAAACGAGGACTATTTCCTTCCTTTTTGATATGTCAAATGCTGTCATACAGACTAAGCCCACACACCTGTCAACTGTCTTTCCCACCGCAGACTTGGATTCATCTTCCCCAGCAGGTATAAATGCTGTTATTCCCCTCTCTCAGCAACGTAAAGACATCCATCAAGACCTTGTTCAAGTGGGAACTACAACAAGGAACCAAATGACAATTCCCAGCAGAAGCAACACAAAAAATTCCTTGATCACCATGAGCTTCAGATTTATTTATATTTGGGTAACAAAACAAATCCTTGCATCCGTCCTGGAAAACTTATGCCATGCTCTTCCTTCTCAATAAAAATGTCACCATGCTGCCAAACAAGTAACAACTTGGAGCACTGGGATTAGTAGCTCTGCAAATAAAATAATCTCTGCAAATAATCACCTCCCAGTTTCTCTCATCTTCCTTTTCTCAGTTCTTGCTCTCCTTCCTCTTGGTTTCTTTTCTTGTTATCTTATTCACGTATTAATTCTCCCTCCTTTGCTCTATTCATTCCTCTCTGTCATTTTTTCTCTTTACCTTTATGGCTTCCTCTCTGCCTGACCAATAATTTTAATTAAATCTGAATTACAGAAGTCTAACTTAAAAAACCTTGACCAAATCCTCTATTCAGCAACCTCTGCCATTTAAAAAGAAACACAACCCCAATCCAAAATGCCACACGCAGATATGAACATGTGATCACATGCATACAAACACACAGGTATTTGTGCTGGTTGGAAGTTCAAAGACCTGTGTGCTTTGTTTATTAATAATATGGGTACAAAGCAAAAAGAAACACTCCGGACTACAGCCTAAAAGGCCATCCTGATAGGCTAATCTGAAGGCAATCACCAACACTATTATATTGTTACTTATCAAAAGGCTATTTAAACAATGAGATACAAGCCCTTTAAACAACGTAGACACTTGGACTTTGTAACAGAGGTGGCCATACAGATCAGGCTGGCTTTGATTTCTGAGCACTGTAAATATGGAAAATTTAAGTAAAGTCTGCCCTGCACTCTGGGCAGTTTACTTAATCAGTTGAACACCTTCAATGAATGAAATTCCCATAGGAAAGAAGGTTTCGTAATCTGTTCACTAGGAGTCTCAATTATTATTGTAAGAAATATTGTTAAAAGTACTATAAGAAATGCTCCTCCTTCCTGACTATTACCTTGTTGCTATAACCCCCCAAAACTGTCTCTGCTTAGTCTTGGTATGTTGTAAACCGTGCGGTCTTCAGGCTCTGAATTTAATGGGTTTCTGTCCAAAGACTGGAGTACTCACCCCATAAACCACAATGCCCTGTCTTTTAAATGGCTATTAAAAAAATACGTATAGGTTGAATCAGAATGAGATCTATCATCTTTTCTTATTTTTACAGTGCTGTATTTACACTTGCTATGGACCATCTTCTTTTGTGGCACGTTCTGCCCGTTAGCCCTTAATTAGCCTCCTATTTCAAGTTTTATATTAAGACATTTTTCAGGTAACAATACAGATTGGTAACAGAGAAAAGAAAAAACTAACTTCTTTTGCCTGATTTTGCCAAACACCACAGCATGCTCCAAGGCATCCCTACCTGACCACCTCAAAAGCCTCAACAGAGTATTAGGAACTGCAGAAAACCAGAACTTTTTTATCCAAATAATGAAAAGGAGCAAGAGGAACTTTAATTTGTAGTTTATTTAAAAAGATTGAGTTTTATTTAGAATGGCCATGGATCTACAGAAAAACGTGGTGGGGTCAAGCGGAGACTATTTGTTTGAGAAACAGATACAAGCTAGTGCGGTTTGAACAGCATTAGCGCAATAAACTGAGTACTTCAGAAGAACAAATTTAATTACCTTGAATTTTCAGCAGCCCATAAACGCAACAGTGTGGGAGAACAGAGTCGCCCCGCATCGTGAACAGAGTACAAAGGTAAATCCATTGCATGGTAGTTATTACAAACTCAAAGCCAGCTGGCTGAGCAATAGTTGCAGGCCAGCAGAAACCTTCAGCTTCACCCAAGCTTCTAATAATAATTATCACTGTTGTTATTAATAACAACATCAATGCAAGCAAGTAGTACTAGGAAGGAATATCCACGATTCCATTGCATTACCATACACAGTTTTCTCAAGGGCACATTTGTTGTCAACTGCTACCACAGCTCCAGATAAGATCATGGTGGAGGTTTTTCAAATTCATAAATATGAATATAGAAGTCTAAACCTGACTTTTATGCTGATTTTACTTTCATGAGATTCTGCTTTCAAACTGTATAGCTGTAGAGCAGTCTCACAGCAAGCACGCAGACAGCAACAATATGGATTTGTCTGCATACAGTAGTTTCATCTCTAACTTCCTACTGCAATCTACTAGGCAGAAACACCGTAACAACAAAAAAAATCTAGCAGTACTTAGAACCCATAATGCTATTGTACTTTTAATAATAAAGCCTGATGACAAACCACAGCTTCTCCTCCATGCTAAATATCTGTGAAAAGCTCCACATATTTATTTTCAAAGTGGAGGGGGGGGATAAAAAATCCTTTGGCTGTGCTGTGCATCCATTTCCAGAATGGGGTAGAAACCTCTCACACTGTTTGTAGAAAGCAACAAAACCACAGGTTTATGTCAGATAAATGGAAAGTTTGATGGCTTCTTATGGGCTGTGTTAACAACCCCATTTGATTCTCCCTTGTATATGCCTAAGAATCAAAGCAGTGCAGCAAACTTGCTGTCAGTGCAGATAACTATCTCCACAAAGGAGGGAGCTTGATGGTTAGCATCTCATTAGTTTGCCATAAGGATTGAATAGACTGAACAAATGTTCTCCGATTTTTCTCCTTTTTTCTTGGAAGAGTTGAGAGGAAAGAATAAAAAATAATAAAAAATAAGGAGTTCAGATAATAAATGGTATGTATAATACCACGAGTAACTTCTTATATCATAGAGTATTTTCATCTGAGGAGTTCAAGGCACCGAAAGCAATAACCAACTTGCAATAGACCTAATGTATTTTGCATCCCAAATGTGCTCCTGAACCTGGCTAGCTTGCTCTTTAGTTTTAAACACAAATTTAATTTCCGCTAGAGATGCAGTGAATTACACTGATCTAATTTAAGCAACAGTGAACTTTATTAACCTCATAGGATTGCCGAGATTTTCAGTGCTTTATTTTGGGACTGTGTACTGGCACACCAAGCTTCCTTGAAGAATTTTCAACAGCAGGAGGTGGTCATCTCCTTTGAAAAATTTTCAGATGTATATAGATGTTTGTCTATATATTAGGGTACATCGATATGTGTGTATAAATATAGACATGAACTTATACGTACATATGGTTGTGTGTGTGCACATGTAGCCCACAGGCTGCTTTTCTGCAATCATGCTTTTCTATACTCGAGCAATCACTAGATCCTAGTGAAGGGACAAATATTGTAAGGACTATATTCTCTTCTCCAGGGCACACTGTAGTAGTATGGTTAACTGCCACACATGTATCATGGGAAGGATATAGCCCTAAGCGTCTCTGAAGGCCAAAGGTGGTTCATTTTCCTTGACTATCTCAAATATTGAGCTGAGATTGTAAAGTGGGTCTTGTGATGCTTTTGCAATACGAAGTCCTGCTGGTTGGGGATGACGCAAAAGTAGCAAACATTATTTTATTGAGGACCTCAAGGTGGAGTTGGACACTGGTTTCCAAGGGGAAATGTTTTCCTGACTAATACCTTCTCTCCTGCCATAAGCTCTTTCCTGCATAGAGGGAAGAAAGCGTAACAATTGCAATAATAAACAATTCCCATACACGATGCATAACCGCTACTACCAGTAGTAATTTATTTTTGTAGTTGGGGATGTTTTCTAAATGTTCACATGGACAGTTACTATTTGTTGTTTGTATTACCGCTGTGCCTATAACTGTGCTCATAGACCATGACCCACTGTCTTGTAAATGCTGAAGAAGTTCCAAACAAAAGGACAGTTCATGCCACAAGTAGCTTGCACAATGTAATATGGCTGTAAATTTGAGCTGGCATCAACAGCCGTTGAAACAGGCTGACAGTGAAACAACCAGGAACACAGAAATTGCCACATGGCCTCAAATCTAGTTTCATCTAGAACTATAAGCAGAACCTGATGCGTCAGCGGAAAATGCAAAAAAACCCTGCACTAGGCAAATCTGGGATAACCCACCCCGCAAGAAAGTGTCCTTGCAATGTCTCCTAGCAATTAGAGTGCAAACTTAAAGCATATCATTTCAGAACTCTTTTAGTAGTCTTTTTTTAATAGATAAGAAAAACACAGAGTATTCTCATTCATATAAATCACCAAATCTTTTCCTAAAACACACTAAATTCCTTAGCAACTTCCCAGAGCAAAGAAGTCTATTACCTAGTTGCACATCAGGTGAAAAATTATTTATCAGCCACCTTTCCGTAACATTCCCTTGTTCTTGTATCACGAGATAGAGAGAAAAGCTCTTCCCAAACTGCCCTCTCTATGCAAAATAATCAACATCAGAGTCTTATCATGTTCTTTCTTATTCATCTCCTCTTGAAGGCAGCAATCCCAGTCTTTCCAATCTTTCCTCATATGAGAGTTTTCCCATGCACCTGATCATTCTTCTTGCCTCACTCTGAACTCCTGGTAAATCTGCAATACCCTATTTGGATGGTGTCACCCACTTGATCAACCGGCACTATTTGCATAATGGCAATAATGTATTTTCCATATTATTCTTTATTCTTTCCTCATGTACTTAAACCTACCTTTTGACTGAAGCTGTGCACTGAGCAGATGTCTTCAAGTAACCACCAATACTGATGGCTGGGTTTCTTTCCTGAGTTGATATAGTAATTTTATAGTCCAGTTAGACAAATAGTAAAATTTTTAGGCAGACAATTAGTAAAATTTTTCCAACCCAGTTGTCATTACCGTGCATTTATCATAAATTAATTTATTATTCAGCCAGCTAAGTCCTTTAGAAGTTCCTTACAGTCTCTCATCTAGATTTAACTAAATAATTTTACATCTGCCAATTTTCCCAGAGCTTATTCTTACAGATCAAAAACAAAACAAAAAAAGACAAGCAACAGATTCTTTACATTATCAATATAGGTTAACTCTTGTCTAGAAATAAAGCCTTACAGAGGTGAGAAGGTACAGGAGAGCTCATGCCAGTTTCTCTTGTGAAACTACCAACTAGGTGGGAAAAATTTATTACAGAGGAAAGAATTATGTACATACAACTGAACCCTTCACACAACCACCCACCTAAGCCTCCATCAGCTGGAAATCATATTCAGTTGCCACAAACTGGAACTGAATTAAAACTGATTAGACGTAAATGCTGCCATATTGTGCAAGAGACCACATTCTACTGAAATCAGCATGCTGGATTTTTACAGCAATTGCTTTCGTTATTATAACTCAATACACTGGAATTTTCAAAAATAGAAGTAGTTCGGATCTCTCCTAGTGGAGGAACATCCATGTATATGAACTCGGTCCCATCTCTCATCACAAACGAGCGCACCACTTGTTCCCCAGCTTATTCCAGTTTCAGTCAAAAAGCTATTCTCTTAACTGATATGTTACAGAACAAGAATTAACTATAGGCAGCAATCCAGGGACCGAGTAGATAGAATAACTTAACCCAAGTTGCACCATCAGTGTGTGTCACAGACAAGCATCAGACTACGTTACGTTGGTGTCTGAGCTATGAAGCAGTCATGAAATAGCAATACTGAATATTAGTTACATTGTATTCATAAAACGGTAATTTCTTGTGACTAAAAATCTGACTCAAATAATTTTTGCCATTTATTTTGTGGTTTTTTTCAATGTTTCTATTCTCAGCTAGCTCTTCTCTTTGATATATATGATCCCCACAAATTATCTCTTTGAAACAGGCTCACTTAATTTATTTAACAGCATCAAAGACTCTGATTAAAAAAGGAAAGAAAAAAAAACCAGTTTCCTACTGCTTAGGATGACCAGCTTCTCTGCATTACTCAGTCACTGTCTCCATAGCTTGGCCTTTGCACTATGGAACTGTTAAGTCAACCTGAAAGAAGAACTAGTCTAGTCTGCAGCCAATTTCCCAACGTTTTTCATGAAAAGACCCCATGTCATGGACCCAGCCGGCAACCAAACACCACGCAGCTGCTCCCTCCCTCCCGCCATGACAGGATGGGGGAGAGAATCAGAAGGCTAAAACTGAGAAAACTCCTGGGCTGAGATAAAGACAGTTTAATAGGTAAAGCAAAAGCTGTGCACACAAGCGAAGTAAACCAAGAAATTCATTCCCTGCTTCCCATCGGCAGGCAGGTGTTCAGCCGTCTCCAGGAAAGCAGGGCTCCGTCATGCCTAACGGTCACTTGGGAAGACAAATGCCAACCCTCTGAATATCCTCCCCTTCCTCCTTCTTCCCCTGCTTTATATGCTGAGCATGACGTCACCTGGTATGGAATATCCCTTTGGTCAGTTGGGGTCAGCTGTCTCAGCTGTGTCTCCTCCCAGCCTACTCACTGGCGGGGCGGTGTGAGGGGCAGAAAAGGCCTTGAGAGCTTAGCAACAACCAAAACCACCCGTGTGCTATCAACACTATTTCCCATCCCAAATCCAAAACACAGCACCATACCAGCTTCTACTAAAAAAAGTCAATGCTACCCTAGCTGAAACCATGACACCCCAAAATCTTCATTCTTAATTGTCACAAGAGACTAACAATTGCTTTGACCTGGTGCCCCACACGCCTCTTCCAGGAAATCAAATGAAGTTAAGGGCACAATTTGTCCAGGCACCAGAGGAGAATGTGTACATAGTCCACAACACAATTAAATTTGAATATAAAATACAGAGGGGCTGCCAGATTGAGAGAACTTCATAGCTTTATTTATAAATACTTTTTATGATGTTTGCTGGGCCTAGAACTTTGGATAGATTATTTTGAAACAGGGCATTTTAGGTATAAAAATAATTAGAATTATTCTTACTGCTACCACATCTGCAGACCTCTTAGCATTCATGTATCAATTCTTTAAAAGCCTTTGCCACCTTAGCACTTTCATACCTAAATACACTACCAGCGTACCCTACTATAGCTGAAATACTTCCTTTTTGGGGGACAAATCCGGTACATCTTACTCATACAAAATTGCCACAGAAATTAAAAAAGAAATGATATATAGATGTGCGGCAGTTACATTAGGGATAGGAAAGCCCTCTGGACCCAATATCATGGATGTCCAGGTTAGGTGTGATTCAGAGCCCCTGCAGACAGGAGTCGGACATCCAAACGCAGTCAATGGACGGAGGGGAGGTTCTCCAGAAGGTTATTCACACACCCTAACCGGGCATCTCCAGCTGGATGCAAAGATCCTCCTTTGCAGCATGCTTTTATAAACATACAAAAGCACAACTCTTCCTGAAGTTCAGGTGAGACAGTACAGCAAGGCGTTGTAAGGAGTCACAATTTGCCAGCATCCCATCTACAGGAAAAGGAAACCAGAACAATGCTGGCAGATGACACATTAATCTTACCAGGCCTAGCGAGGAATAATTTATACTGTCCTCTTGAGTTCTGTCTAAAATATCCGTCTGCAGCCACAAAGACTATTTTACACATCTTTGCTACTTAAAGCTGAGGGGAGGAGAGAGAGAATAGCGTTGCCTTTAACAGAGGCATACTTGGATACCAAAATGCAGTGACATTTCTCATGCTCTGATTTACAGTGAAAACACTCACATACCCTTAGCAATAGCTTTCAATCCTCAACAATAGCTGTGTAGGTGATTAAAAGTAAATTCCTATTTTAGAAAACAAGAACATTTGCACTTGCTACAAGATGATTTAGTAACACAGAGCTGTGCCGCTTATGAGGACCGGCAGGGTTGCCTCATTCTTTGACCATTAAGCATCTTCTCCGTGTGCCTGTGGCTCCCTGTACATATTAATACATGAGCTCCATGCCAGTTATCAAATTGCAAGCAAAAAATACCTAGTATTGGTCTGGAAAGAAGATGATGATTTTAAATAGCGATGGAGAAATTAACTTTCCAATCAAGACTTCAACTTGTTGACTTAAGTGAATCAATATGTATCATTTCCAATCTTAATGTTATTGTGTGTAAGAAAAGTTAGCGCTGAGCTGCAGAATTAGGTCACTTGCATTAGATCTTCTAATTAACCAGTTCTTCCTTTAAAAGAGCACTCGCTCGGCTTTCAAGACTACTCCAGCATTTTGTCAATAGAGTTCAGACCAGGGCTAATGATTACCATTAAAGAAAGCCCAGAGTGATTTTAAGAACTTATCTTTCTGTATTTTGTTCTTTTTATCCAACTGTGGGATCCCAGAGTGAAGTCATTTCAGACAACTGTTAAGGTTTAGGAAAAAAAAAAAATAAAAAAAAAAAAAAAAGAGGTCAGGAAGGGAGCAAGAGGAAAATTTCTTTGTAAGTGGAAAAGACGAGCTACTTCAATGCAAAATACTCCACTCCAATTTACAGGCTGATGGTAGAAAAACAACACATCCTTAGAC
>VFFE01007703.1:2372019-2442815 GCA_008921705.1 Burhinus oedicnemus
ACACCCTATTTTTTTTTTTTTTTTTTTTTATAGTGGACTAGCAGTCTTTGAGGGGGAAGTGTAAGGAGAACATTAATACATAGACAAAAATATTTTCCTCATACTATTGTCTTGCTCTGATTCCTGACCTGATTCCACTGTAAAGAAATTCTGACTAAATTCTTTGCATGTCTGGTCCTTGCTGTAACTATACTTGTGCTTTCCTGTGCGTGTGTACATCATTAGCTCAAACGGCCTTCAGCGGTCTGCCTCATCCGCTCCTTACAGGAATGTCTTTAGCCAAACCCAGGTCTCCTTTGCCAATCTACCTCGATACTTATCTTAAACTCTTGTGCAGACTGTCTTGCTGAATTTCACCTTTCCAGTTTCTTAAACCCTTCCGGCAGGTGTTCAGACCAACCCTGACTGATTTAAAAGAAACTGAACGTGGCTGTATGCTCCGTACGCATTGCTGTTTTGCATGAGATGCTATTCTTGTTTGCAACATCCCTTTTTCATTGCTGCTGTACCTTTTTTTAAAAAAAAAAAACAAAAAAACAAAAAAACAAAAAACAAAACCTAGGTGAGAAAAATACTAGCCCGAGCTACTTCTAAAGAAACCTGCATCGCTCAGCCTTGCACATGACCACAGGGCCAGTGGAGGCTCTAACAGTCATACACCGGCTTTCCTCCACAGCATGCATCAGGACCTACCTAGAACCTGGCAGGTGCCAGTGAGGACCCCTGCGTGTGCTTGGGTTTTATCCTGCTGGTCTCCCATCCCGGCCCCGAGGACCACGGGGCAGTTACATGCTGCGATGGCAGGGCCTGGATAGCAGGATCCCTAGTGTTCCATGCAATTTCCTGCTGGGAAGCCCAGCTTTGGCACATATTCCCAGCCCATCCCCCTGCTGAAGGATCAGAGATCCTTCCTCCTATCACCAGCGTATGGTGGTAAAGGTTCCAAATGCGTCGGTGCTTTTCACACTCTTTTATGGTGTGAAAGGGGGCCTTTGGGTCAAATACAGGACCAGCATGTCCAAAAATACATTGCTTCAGCTTACTGCTCCACTTAGCGTGCTCAGTTTATGTTCCAGTAGTTGAATTCTCCAGTTAACTACTTTGTTTGCTTTTTTAATAAATCTTTTTGAATTCTGTTATCTCCTCATAGCCCTATCTCTGTTACTGAGAGTTTTTCCTTTATATAAGGCTACTCCTCCTCCCTGCTGCCTTCCTCTTTGATCTCTTCTCAGGAGTTAGAAATTATTGACCGCACATGCTGTGTTGATTTTCCTGCTTGCCATTTGAATGAATTATCATCATTATGCAATTCCTCTACAAACAGTAAAGTTAGAGGGCGAAGTCTGTCTGGAAGGCTAGAGAGCCCAATGGCCCCTTTTCATGTCTACCTGCCAGGCACCCTTGAATCAAATTTTGCACACAATGGAAAGGTAAGTTCCACAAAACTCCAAGATTGATCATCTAAAATACAATAAGACACTGGGCAAAAGCTTACCTCAAATCCATGGGAAACTCCTGCTGTTTTTAACTCCGTTTCCTGCACTTGGTGAGGAATTCCTATATGACTGGGCATTCAGATTACGTTAGAAAAGTAATGGGCGAAAGTAGCCAGCTGGGCTACTTCCACTGATTTCAAT
The DNA here is from genome assembly GCA_008921705.1 of Burhinus oedicnemus. Lineage (NCBI taxonomy): Eukaryota > Metazoa > Chordata > Aves > Charadriiformes > Burhinidae > Burhinus > Burhinus oedicnemus. The sequence goes on from VFFE01007703.1 coordinate 2,373,657, forward strand.
GAGTAGCATTCGTCTAAGAGTATCCATTTCCACGTAGGCCCTTTGCTTTTCGTATGACTGAGAACCAGATTTAAAGGAAATTATGTTATCAATATTTTAGTGGATGTACTCCATTTTAATGAGATTTGTAAGATACAGTTTTGGCCCTAGATTAAAAATAAAACATGTCAGTTTGTTATTCCCATTGCTTTTTTAGCCAGCGTTATTTAAAAATAAAAATCACAATAAAGTATATCTTTAATAATTCATTAATCTGATTTTACATCATTTTGGCTTCCACCCTCCCCCCCCATACAGACGTGGCTGTTTCTGTCAACAAACACCAATCCTCAACTACTTTCACCTTGGATTCCTGTGGATGAGTAGATTATGATTTTCAAAATGTGGTTGGTTACTGGGACAGTGCTCCGAGAGGATTTATGAACAAGGATGCCCAGACTTTGCAAAAGAGGCACCCAAAGTCCTCTGCCAGAATTTAGTAGTTGCATGTTTTAAAATTATGAGGTTCCCTAAAGATACATTTTTAACCCAGTTTTATGTCAGCACTTTGAGAGCAGCGGAGTACAAGAGCAGCAGCACAGCTTCTAATGTCTACATCGTCACACTGTTTTTAATTTAAAAGCAAAGAGCCATGCTACCCTTTAAGATACAATTAAAACAGCAAATATGATTTGATTTATTAAAAGCTACTAATAAGCAAAGCTAGCCAGCTGGGCTCAATCTACAAGGGGGAGAATGATGGATGAATTGATAGATTCATAGTTCACCTGACAACTAATTTGCGCAGCAGCTACAGTGGCAGTTCTGTGGGAAGAGGTGCAATTGGGCACAAATCATCATCATCATCATCGTCATTTGTACGTCTATGGCAGCTTTCAATCCTCTACCTCGCAGATCTTTGCAGATGCTTAATTAAGCCTCATGATATCCCCTCAAGGGAAGTCAATACCAGTTTACCTATAGGTAAACTGAGATACAGCAATGTGCAACTTGCTCAAGGTCATAGAGTGGGCCAGTGGCAAAGCCGTGAATAAAACTCCCTAAATTTGATCCCAGCAGCCTGATTTAACTGCAAAATGATGCTCCCCTTCTGTTACCAGTTCCACACTGGAAATAGCAATGGCAGATGCTTTTGGGAAGGGAGCAAAATGTGGCAAAAGCCAGAGATAACAAAGTAGTAAAAAAAAAAAACCCAACAACATAGAACCTATGCTCAAAAAAATCAATTTGAAAAACTCTAAGTGTGGAAGCAGATCTACTGGGTATCTTTTGTTGAATAAATGAAATAGTTTCCTTTACTGAGGGGGGAAGCGCATCATTTTACTTGCTCCCTAAACTACCACTCTCAACAACTAATTAATGTTAGTGGCTAGATAAGTAAACTAAACCATTGTGGTAGCATTTCTCAGATGTTTTGCATGTATGCAGACAGTGAAAAAAAACAGATGGAGAATACTATAATGAATTGAAATGTTCTATTTAAAAACTGTTTGTCAGCTGTAGTTAAGTTGACACTGTCATCATGGCAACAAATCACAACACTTCACATGTTGTGCCTCTGCGCTCAAGTTTGCTCCTCAGAGCTGAGCTGTTGGAAATTGGAAGTTCTCGAGCAGCCCCACGAGTGGAACAACAAACAAGTGATGGCTACCTCAGGTTTCTAACGCACTCGGACTGGAAGGAGAAAGGTCAACGGAGCACTTGGTTTTATAACAAACTGATGGTTACTTCTACTATGTTGCACCAGATTAAAAAAATAAATAAACCAATCTACATAAGCAAAAACACTCAAAACCATACAAAGCGACTTCATGGTTCAGGGCGCTGATAACGGGCTAACATTTTTCAGCTCAAGGTCACCGGCTGGAGTCAAGTTCGCTCTTGATGTAACTCAAAGTCATTACAATCTGCTGTTCAAGTCCTAGCCTATGCAAAATGCAATTGTGGTCTCTCTGCGGTCCCTAGTGGAGTGGAGCCCACAGATATTTTCTAAGCAAACATCATTTCAGCTGGCACTGCTTGGCACCTTTGTTGATGTTGTCAGTGGAGGAGTAAGTGGGCACCGACACGGTGCTCCCTGAGCACCCCTGGGACAGCCTGCCTGGTTCAGGAGGTGCCTTGGCCAGGGTCTGCTTCTGGACACTCCCATTACAGGGGCTCCAGCCCTCAGTGCTGCCACTTTGATACCCTTCACCAATTTGTTTTGAGGGCGCTTTTTTGCCTTCTGTACATGAAAAGGAAAAAAATAGACCTTTTTTTTGGCATATTTTTGTACGAAAATACATCTATTGCCCAAATCCAAAGCCAGTGAATCTGTAGTGGAGGAAAGAGCAAGGCATTTTACAAGGTGGCAACAAATCAGACTCTTGAACCATTTGTCCAATTAAGCTTCAACCCCCATCGAAGCCCAAATGGGGATCTCAGCATCATCCATTCGTAATTATCATTACACTACTATATATTGTAGGCAGTAATAACATTTGTCAGGACTGAGATTTCTGTCATCTTCTCACAGGGCTTTTGAAACTAAGTCATGCTGCTAAAATAGCCTGCAATTCTAAACTATTCCAGATTAATTTAAATGGATTTGCATTTACATTTCCTCTACTTGTATTAGTTATGGTTACGCACAGTCAAAAGGAGTAATTAATAAAGAGTAAAACGCAAAAGCCTGATTTTCCTTTACATCACCAGTAACTGGTTTGAATCTATTAGAAATAATACTTGTGTAAAAGAGTGGAAAATGATAGGCAAATAAGTCTCAAACACTCTACTTGGTCTTAATTATTCCACTTTTTTAGGAGAGGTGAGAAAAATGTCTGCAGAACTGCCTACTCAATAGAGCATGAATAATGAAAATATCTCTACACAGCTTGCAACCTCCTGTAATGATGGTGGTAGAAAAAGAGTACATTATTAAACATTGTGGCAAACACATAGGGCATTTATATCTCAGTACTTTATTTTGCTAGATTTATGTATTTAGTTAGTTGTGATCGAAATTACTTGCAATACTTCTGGGTGCAGAATTGTTCTTGCTATTGTCTCAGTTTTTACACACGGAAAGACAGAGATTGTCATGAGGGAAAATCAGACACTGGTTTTAGCAGCAAGGACTTGATTTATTATTGCTTCAAACAAGTTTCATGCATTAAAGATCCCTGTACAGAACATGACATGTTCTTTCTTTAAAAACAGCTACACACTTTAGGACAAGTGACATGATCCAAATGGTCTCGGCTGACGTTGATGGCTATTCTAATGCAGCACAGGAATGTCTCCCTGACTCAACGTGTTTAACATTTTTTCAGACGGAGAGGAGAAGAATAAAGGGGAAAAAATACTTAGTTAAAATGAAATCTCCGTTCTGCAAAAATTCAGTTTTCATCTCACTTTCTGTATTGACTGCTATCCCTTAGGTTAAGAAAGCATTTCTGCATACATACACACACAGAGCCCCCTTTATTCAGACGTGAATTTCAGCATCTGATAATCATCTGTTGAGGGTCACATCTGAAATCCACCGATGTGAAGGGCAAACATTCCCTCATCTTCACTTGCCTTTGGATCAGGTACGTACGGATGTGTTAATTATAGGAAATAAACTGCTAAGTAACACCACTGAAGCAAAAACACAAGTAGACATTTTTACTGGGAGAAAGAGAGGGGGGAAGAAAGAGGAAGACTGACAGAGCTGAAGGGGCACAATGGTATCACACAGGGTACTGATAACATACTGTTTTAAACTGCTGTAACACAATTAATCTTGAGAAGATCCTGCAGCACTTCAGATACAACAGGGACGCACATTTTTAGTTGGTAATCTAACTAAAATATTTTACCGTTAAGTACCCCCAAAAAGGCAATTAATTATGTACAGATAAAAAAATTAAAGCGAGTTTATTATTTTACTCCCTTGCAAACATACAAAAAACGTGAACCTGTCATTTTCACCAAGTTGGTTTTTTTTTTTTCCTTCTCTATATGGAGGGTTCTTCTTTCCTTTTAAGACATATTATTGTCCCACTATTACAAGACAGATCTGGTGAAGTTTCTTTTGGAATACACCAAAACAACATGATGGGTGGCAACATGATGAAGTGATCTAAGTATTCCTTTTCCAAGGGACAAAACAACATCGGGCCCAGTTTCAGTGGCTCTACTCACACAACAGTAATAACATGAAGACAGCAGCAATTAAATTATTCTGGATTTATACGTATGTAAATGGACAGAATGACCCTCCATCTGTGAGGTTGCATGGAATTACAGACAAATAGTCTTTCTTCCTTATCATTTGCTAGCCTAACTTCTCTCCTTCTTTCTTCCCCTCTCGTTATGACCCTCTCAAATCCTTCCATGGACACAACAGGTTCCTCTGCTCTGCTTCCATGCACGCACTCCAGCTACAGAAAAACTGCTCCCTTAAGTCAACCATATCCACTTCTTAACATCCAGAAGAGTAAACTAGCTCAAAACATGGCAGGGCAGACTGTCAGTGATCAGGTAAGAACTGGAGTCAGTCAAGTTACGCTGACTTATGTACAACAAACCAAGGAAACGGCCCATTGACCAAAACAGTCATTTTCAGCACTGATCTCAGCTCTGCAGTGCCCAGGTGACCACCATGGAAGGGACACCAACATCAACCTCCACGTGGTCACCTGGCCTGCAAGGGCTGCAAGGAAACAACAGGATCTGAAACATACCCGCTCCTCAGTGAGGAAAGTCCAGTGAATTAAGCAATCATGCCACCAAACCCCTCACCATATGTAAGGGCAAGTCACAGCATACCAGACCATTTTAAACACGGGATTTTTACCTTGATTTTATTCTATCCCTGCACAGACAACCTTTGCTAAGGAACATATCCTAAAAAACAGCTAATCACAACACAAAAAGTGAAAGCACCTAAACAGCACCTTCAGTATTATCCCAGTATCTCTTTTTTTCCAATTAAAAAAAAAGGCAAACTGCTATTCCCCACCTTTAAGTGATCAAATTTGTTTCACAAGACACCGATAAAGCTCAACAGAGGAGCTGCTCCATACTGACTGCTGTTTAGCATGCTTTCAGTGTTATTCTTGTTCTCCGTGTAGCAATTGCACATGATTTCTTAAATTTTCCATTTTGCATTATGGCCCATGGCTACTTCTCCCTTGGTTCACCTCTATCTTAAGCTGGGAATGGAAAGAATACTGGTACACGAAGAGAAGAGACATCAGAGTAACATTGTCTTTTAGTGTTCCTCTGAATGGATTCTTAAAGTTTTCCCAGAATGTTTTGGGGGTGAATGAGTGAGTCCACAGATTCGCAGCATTTACCGACAGTTTTAGGAGGAGGAATGAAGATGCCGTAGGTACAGAAGAGCAGTACCTTTGAGAGTAAGCTTAAACACCCTGCGTATAACTTCAGTAGATTTTCTACAGTTATGCGTAGTTTCATGCAACAGAATTCTGAGACTACAGGTAGAGGTGTGAAAGCAGCTGAGAGCACAACCAAAACGTACTGCCAATCTGCAAGAACCTCGGCGTTTCCCACATACAGCCAGTGATGTCTTCCCAAGTAAAACATGTGGGTGTCCAAATCCCCTCTGAACTCACAACAGGTGGGTTTCTTCTGACTAGATCAGAGCGATGCCACTGAAATCGCTCATCTAGTATCTCTTTAATGCTGATAGGGAGAGGCAGGTACTTACAGCGTTGAATTTCTCTCTTCTAAAGCAGCCATCCAAAACAAGGAGGTTGCATCGTACCCTAGAAGGGCCCATTTCCCTCCACCAGCTATAAAGAGAGACGAGGATGGGGAGCTCGGATATAGAGGTTTACACTAGAGATGTCTAAAGTTAGGTGAAAGGAATCTCATCGTGGGAGTTTTTCCAAGGACTTGAAAGAGGAGAGGATTTCATCAAAGGGCTATTTCAAGATAACTGTCACAGTGAGAAAAAAAAGAAATAATTCACTTAGCTATGGCCGGCTTTAAGTTGGGCTCATTTCTCCTTAGCAAAATTGGTTTAAACATCACATTCAGAATTATTTCACTCTATCTGTTTGCAACAACACAGTAAATGGGTCAGAACAGAAGATGAATATAAGGATTTTTCCTCTTTGTTCTTGATTTTACAAGTGAGTGACTCCAGGGTCCCGTTCGCAGTCCCTTAATCTGTCTGCCTCTCCAGCGGTCTCTTCGTAAAAGCAAAGGTAACAGTATTTCCATGTTTCCATGTTTCTCTCACCAATTACACATCTCTAAAATGATCTAGATTCCTTGATGCAAGGATTATATCACATATTAATATTTTTCTTCTCACTTAATTTTTCCTTCTGCAAGTCCATGACATACTTCTAACAAGGTTCTAGCTGGACAAACTGTCTTTTTGCTTTTACTACTTTTTCAAAGCAAGGCAAAGGAAAAGGTGATTCCCCAATTTATATTTGTTGTTGAGCCCCATTACGCTTTAAGAAAACCTTTCAATTAACCATAGTTTGTCCACTTTGTTTGGTAAACCTCACTGTGAACGTTAAGTAGAAGGTCTTGCACACAGCTGTCCAGGTGCTATTGGTGATTAAATAAAACCACAGAGACTGAAGACTAAAGGCAGAGTAAGGCAAAGTGCTTCAATGCAAATGCAAAGGGTGGAGGTTTTCTTGTAAGAAACGGATTAAACATAGCTGAAGGTATTCATACAGGTGTGGTTAGACTCTTAACTACGCTGGATTACACTGACATTTATTAATACAATTTAAAGTCTTCAGTTAATAGGCTTGAACTCTCTTGGCTTTACACAGGGTGTGTAGGAGATTGATGTACTGGCACAATAAATACTCTCAACTTTTCCATTTCCTTTCTTGACATCTCTCTTTGACCACCGTCAGGCTAACATTCGCATCTTCAGAGAAAGAAATAAAAATACCTCATACATGGAAAAGGATCCTCCACTTATTTCTATCTTGTTATTCTCTTACTGTTAGTCTACCACTGTCATTGTAACGTAGCAGCCAAAGAGGCCAGGCAGGTGTATTTCTGCGTGCAGCTGAAACAACACTTCGTGCTGCTAACGAGTTAAGATCAAGATTACAGTCAATTCAGTTTAAGCTAGAAGACAGCGACTGGACAGACAAACTGACCGACTTGCTCTCTCAAACTTTCTTGCCTATCCTGATCCTCTTTCACCCCTCTTTTCAGTTCTCTGGGGCAGATAGGTATGAACATCCTAATGTAAGGTATATATTTATGAAGGAAGAAGAGCCAGTTATTTGGCATATATGTAAGAAGAGAGAAATTACTCTGAGACCTGAGAGCAGAATGGCAGAAGAGAGGAATAAAGCTACACAAGGAAGGTTAAAAGAAATAAGAGAACTATCAAAGATAAGGAAAGAGCTCATGTGTTGAAAGCAGTAAGAGTTCATTACGACAAAGTTACAATTACTTCAATAGATTAGCATTGTTCTGACAGTGTAAGATGAACCTACACAGGCACGTAACCAGCCAAAATAGGTATAGTTTTTTTCTGTATCATCAGAGTGATGTAGAATAACTGGAGAAACCAGAAAATCTGACACATCAATTTGATGTAGAAAAAAAAGATTAAGTTAATCTACAGTAATACTATCTGAAAAAATGGCCCAATGCACAACTGAAGGACCACTTCTTGGATAAGGAGCTGGCTTGTATCCTGTATACAGCAGGTAATTTTTAATTACACCCTTTAATAAAGTCCTAGTTTGAGGAATCGAGATCCAGTGAGTCAGGTTCCACTTGCCTTTGCAAAAATCCGAAATACCCCACCAATATTAAAAAAAAAAAAAAAGCCTGCAATTTTAACCAAGCGCTAGGTCTAGTTCTCTGTTCCAAACACAAGTGAAATGGGATTGAAAATCAACAACAGTGAATTATATTTAGCATTTATGTCAGCATCCAATTGGATTTAAAAGTTTTCCACGTATTCGGCAGCAACAAACCTGTTTTAGATGCATCAGTAGGCTGGGATACTTCACCTAATGTCCAGTACTGTAGGTGTGAATACTCATGAAAGCGAACATCTGTTTCTTCGCAATGCAAAGATTATACAATCATGCCACCGACCTTGGTGGATTCACCTCCCTTCAGGTTTCCACTGAACTCAGATAAATTGTTCTGTGGCCAAGAATATTGCATCAGCCTTAGCCTAAAGTTTTGCTGGTACCTTAGAAACTGTGAAGTCATGGCAGAACAACATCTAGGTGATTCTTTTAATGCAATTTAAGAAAAGTATAATTGAATCTCTGCCTCTCGCTTGCAGACTGCTTACTTGTGAAAATTACAACAACTGACACAGATACAAACTAATACCATGAGAGGGCTAAGTTTTAAGATAGCCAAGCTCATTTAGGAAAATAAGTTGGAGCACTCCCAGGTCCTCAGGAATGAATCTCCTATTCCATGTCTTTATGACATCTTTGAAGTATTCAGTGCTTGGGAAAAAAGAAAAAAAAAAAAAAAAGAAGATTAAAAATATTGAAATGTTCTGTGGAGATATTAGCCTTTCATTTCCTTTTGGCCAGCTACAAATTGTCAGACTGTTCAAACCCCAGACACTATACCAATCCCCAATGTCTAAATGACATTCATCAAATAATTTCCAAATGAAATGTATTAGAAACCACTTAGAAAAAAAACATATCTGTCTAATTTCCCAGAACAGACTAGAGGCTTAATTTTGTTCTCAGCTACAGTGGAGTAATTCTAGAATAACTTAATTGATGACATTGAATTACTCAAATTCTCATAGCAGCATATCTGGAAGGTGAATTTGATTGTGAGGCCAACAGATTACAAGGACTCAAGGTGCAAGACTCAAGACCCAAATATCCATCTGATTTAGAGCTGCTGTCTTGCTTCCTCACCACAGTGCTGGGGTTTGGCCGCTGAAACAGATTTTTCCTGTAATTTGATGGGTTTGTGGGTATCACGTACAGATATCCAGCTACAAATACAGAGTAGCCCTGAGGTTGCTCCAAGGTGCAGCAGTGCTGGGACAGCGGACAAGTCAGTCCAAAGAGTCTCAAAAGACTCCTTGGCAGCTGCTCTCCCAGCGGCACGAGCAGGGCACAGCTTGCAGTCCAGCCCATGTGTTAAATGAGTTCCCAATGCATTGTCATTATTATTAGCCAGGGGTAGATGGAAGGCTTCTAAGGGGACGAGCTTTATAATACACTGCTGAATTATAAGAGCAGCCTCCGATGAAATAACATTTGCAAAAAATCACAGAGACAGAAAATTCCAACAAAAATCATATCTCCTCTTCCTTCATATCTTCACCACCAGACCAGCACTGGTCATAGACACATTTATTTTTTAAGGAATCAGGACATTTTCCTTTTAGATCAGTTAAAATCATGAAAGATGTCTATCAATTGGAAAGGATAAACACACACAGTATAGTTTCTGCTAATCTGTCTGGAAAAGGGAGTGAAAAATAATACATATATTTAAATTTATATAGGCTTAGACATAATAATTTTTTTTGTAGCACAATACAGTCTGTCTTTAGAGCACAATGGAAAATACTGCAAGTCCTGTGTTAAAGGCAGGTTTCACAATAGGGAACTGACTTTGAATCTAGACTGTCCTACATTTCATATGCACAATTTGGATCATAAAAATCTCATTTATATATCCTGTTCCTCTGTTCTTGATCATCTCATGATCATACATGACTGTATAAACAATATACAAAAACTATTTGAAAGACCTATGCCAGGATGCACTCTTTATTGTTCGTATCTTGTCCTATATATTTGGAAGATAAGATCTTTGTTGTATTCATATAGGTTTTCAGTTTCAGAAGCTCAGTTAACTAAACACATTTCTAAATCTATTCTACTTCTATTTTTAGTGGATCCCAAACCTGCCATACCTTTTCTTTCCCCACGATCCAGAAGTTCATCAGCTAGATCTTGAACTTTGCAGAAGTGCAGAGCAGAGCGCAAACCAATGTACAAGAGCAAACTAGGAAGCATAAAAAAGTCTAATAATTTTCCATTAAAAGAGCTGATGACAGCTATGTTATGGAAACTGCTCCTTAGAACAAAGGACAGTCTTGGACTGGATTTACTTGCTGGTAGTGCTAAAAGGGCCAACGTCTGCACAAAATTTTGTCCTGATTTGGACTGGATTAAAAAGCTAAATTATTGCATAAACAAAAGACAAGAAACCAATATTATGTCCCAAAATGCATCAAGTTGCCAAGAAGTAACTTGTATTAGAGGAAATACCAGCAAAATAAGCAAGAAAAGCTAGTCTTTATCTTTTTCAGAAGCAGAAGATATTCATTGCTGCAACTAGCACACAGGTTTAGACACAATGTCCTGAGAGGACTTAAGGTCGTCTTCCTAACGTAGATAACAGTCTAATACAGCAATCACCTCCTGGATGCTTTGCTTCTCTTTTAAAGCCACAGACATCGTTTCTCTTAATTTTCACAATCGTGAGGCTGGAGCAGCTACAAGCGTTCATTTGGAAGCACTTCATTAGGAAACTATGTAGGGTACAGTTATCTACCGTTCCACGCAGCTTAACAGTTGGAAATGAGATTTTCCAGCAGCATGATACCTACCAGCTACCCACAGCCCACCTTGCAGAACTTCTCAGATCATACGATGAAAATCCCTGGGTGGGTCAGTGCTCTAAGCCTTTTCTGTATCTCCTAGATTTCTTGTCTCTCAGGTGCATGTACAAGTGGAACTCTCATTTGAAACTCCCATTTTCTCTCTGTAGTAAAAGTAATAGCTTCCTTTGTACATGCAGATTACACGTCCACAAAGAAATAACCCCACAAACAGAAGTACATCAGAGGGGTGCAATAAAGGTATATAAGCAAGCTAATAGAAGCAGTCAGAGCTGGAAAAATAAGGGACACAATGAAACACTTTCTGACACAGGTGCTTGCCCAGCCGGGAACCCATTAGCACCTTGTCACAAAAGTCCCTAAGCACACAAAAATATGAATTTGGAAGTCATAAAAACCAATGGACAGACACAATTAAGTGACCAATGAAAACCTGTCGTCTTGTCTCCCTCTTTGGAACATGGCCAGAAACGACTGGTGGGAAGAAAAAGATAATTTGGAAATACCTCAACCTCAACTTTTAATGTTTACTGGCGAGGAGGGTTGCGGGAGGGAAAGACAATGCATAGCAAAGGGTGGGAGAGAGAAAAGAGTGGTTTGTGGCAATATCTCCATTAATTTTATGATACCTATGAAACCTGAAGCCTGGTAGTTACCGCTGATTTAGCAGGATCTAGGGGCAAATGTACTGAGCATCTCCTGACATTTCCATACAAAGCAAGTTAGAAAGCCTCTGCTAAAGAGCCAACATCTCTACCTTCAGTCTCCCACATCAGTTGCCCCAGCTTCCCCTAGCTCACTTCATCTGCTGCGGCTACAGCTACTGTTGTCTGTTTTCTGTATCTCAGTTTTCCTACTCCTCCACTTCAGTCAGTCCTCAAACAAATCCCGAGTCTCCCACCTTCAAATCCAAAGCTTCACCACAGCATGAAAACTACTTACATCTTGGCTGTCAAACTTGACATGTAGTGAGCTTAAAGCTTTAGTCTAACTAAAAATATGCTCTGCTGGGCTTCTGGAGTCAAACTTCTCTGGTCATAGCTCATAATCTTTGTCTTCAGTATCTATTCAAAATCCGTTTAAAACTTGTTTATCCTTTCTAGGATTCTACCAAGAGTCCAGCCATGTGTAGCTTCATAACGTAAGCCTTTAATTACGAAAAAGAAAAAAGTCCACACGAGAAACCAACACACCCACTCTTACCAGCACACCTCTCCCCACCCTGCTCATCTTATACATACTTGGGTGGGAAACTGTTTATTACCACCAATTATGGAGCAACTCTGCCCTCACTGCAGAACCCCATCATATTAGAGATTGCATAAGGACCGTAAAATAAGACAGTCCTTGACGTAAAGAGCTTTTGGCAAATTTGCCCTGGAGAGGACTCTGCTGGTATTTGCTGCCCAAGACACCGCTCTGGAACCCCTTTGCTGTTCACCGTGCAACAAACAAGGGAAAAACCTCAAGAGAAAACATGCATCTAAAAGTAAATGTCATACATGCTTAGAAACACTTTTTGACATAGACTTTAAAGTAAAAGTCGGACCATCTCAGTGATTTTAATAGGATCGACAGTTTCTTCCCTCATGTTGTTCATTGCACAGTCACTGTGAAGCGCAAAAAGACTTGGAAAACAGATCTGACGGGCACTTGGAAATACCCGTTTTCAGGACTTAACAGAATTAAGGGCCTGATTTCCACTAGCACGAATCAGAAATAAATGCAAAGAGTCACCTGACATTACGGTGCTGTAAAACACGTATGCAGCTGAGATGTTGTGCTTGCTTCAGTGGAATAACTTCAGTAACACGCGCAGACTGACATGCAAATAAACCTCTTGAAATTGCACCAAGAGAGGTGGAGAGAGAAAGACAATGTTGATTAAAATTTTTTGAAGGACACTACGATGAGGTGCTTAGTTATGATCAGCTCAACATAAATTATCATATAACCCATTTCCAATGAGAATGCAATATGAGCTAAATTTTACACTGATTTATAGCTTATGAAGGCTTCATTGAAAACCCTGGTTGTTTCGCAAGTCCAGGTCAGTGCAGAATTTAGGTTTGTTTTCTTTCATTAAACATGTGCTATTGTGCATTAGGGGTGGAAGGTCACAGGAACAGCAAGAAAAGGACTTTTAAAAAAAAAAAGTATCATCCCATGTAAGGAAAAGATTATTCCCCTTTGCAAATTCCTTGTGCGTTCAAGTTTGCCCTGAATTGACTGCAATGACAACATCATTTCAGAGATGATGATGATGATGTACATTTTGAAAAGAAATATGACAATAAAAGTTACGTCTGAAGTCTTTCTCTTATATTCAGACATGCTTGATTCCTCTTTTCAGATAAAAAAGCCTCTACCTGCATCAGGTCCCTGTTTAGCTTGGCAGTCTGCAAAGAGCAGGTGGTGGCCTACCTGAGAGAGCAGTGAAAAACGCATTTTTCTCTTCCTTTTCTAACCCGCTTCAGAGACACTGTGAAATTGCCTGCTAAAAACCCACAAACTCTAGCAGAGTCCACATTCCGGTCACAGTGGCAACGTATAGCCAGAGAAACAGCAGAAATGTTGATGTATTTCTACTAGTGTAAATGAGATCAGAGTCAGAGCTCAGAGCTGAGACTCTATGATAAGACCAGCAACTTGCCAAATTGATTATTAAAAGGCCATCCCATACAAAACAACATTCACACCTAGGGATTCGGATTTTTGAAGATACTTGGGTTTTGTCTGTAGGTATGGGCCTTTTTTAATTATTATTGTACGTCATTAATCTGTTCAGACATTATCTCCCTTTAATTTTGCTTGTTGCTTTTAATAGTGTATTTCAAGATATCGGTAAAGTATCTCTCTTCTTTGGTATTAGCACCACTCACGCAACCCTTAGAGCTCCAAGACTTGTGTGATTAATAGCTCTGCCAGCAATTCCTATTTAAAAACTATTCCTATTTTATCTCTTTTTACCCTGTCCCTGATTTTCCTCTACTTTCTGTGCGGAATACTCACTGCCAGCATCCTCATGCAACTCAAAACTTTGCGACTTTATTTCTCACTATTCCTTTTCCACTTTAAGAAGATCCTGTCGGCTGAATAATAACCAAGCAACTTAAAAGCTCAATCCTAAGAGTAGCTGACTGCCCACTATTGATGTAAGCCCAAACCAGTAATTTAACACCTTTCAAAGAGCTCAGCACCTTGCAGGATGGTATCAAAGTGTTTCAGCTTGCTGAGCTATGATTTGCCCAGGCCCCTGCTTCTCACTCAGAAGTCAGCATTACCTTCTTGACTCGGATTTCAAGAAAACAGAGAAAGGTATTTAAACAAGATCACGCAGGATCTGTCACTGAGCAGACAATGCAGGTTCCTTATTGCAAGCCTCCCAAGCACGCACTGGAAGTGTAAGTTATATTCTGAAAATTATTCTGTCATCCCCGTGACAATTTAATTTTTTTTTTTTTTTTTTTATCTAGTGCTTCTCGACTCTGTTTAGGTAGCCATGTCTCCTCAATATCTCATTCAGGTGTAGCACGGAAAAGTCTAACAACCCTGGGCTGGCAGCCAAGCTTGCCAGTGACTGACGCTCGCTTAACTGAGCAAAGATTTGCTCTGCTCCAAGCAGGAACCTGACTACGCAGGGACCGGCAGTGACAGCGAGGGTGCAGGCTTGCATCCTAACAACGCCGTTTCCAGCTTGTGCTCAGGCAAGTGGAACCAGCGCTTCAGCTGAATGCTAAAAGGCTTCAGTCTTCTGCTCCTTTCCAAATTCCCCTCCTGTATAAACCCAGGACTTTTTAGTCAGAGCAGCACATTAGGGTAGTTACATCGCTAAGCCGGGCATAATTTTAAGCTCAATGAAAGGCGATTTAAATGTCGAAGGAGGAGGAAAGCAAAGGGAGGCACAGAAGAGAGGAGGTGGAGAGGAATGAATTGCTTAGAATACATTTTTAAAAATGTGTTCTTGCCAGTAAATGATAGAAATAAATCAGCAGTATGAAGTCACTGGTAGCTGGATTTAAAACAGAGTTTATGACCATTTGCTAAGGGGCCAACATAAAGCATAAGCAAAACTAATAAAAATATAGCTTCCACGAGCAACGATAATGTTAAGCTGTTGGAACAAATTCGTTGATTTAAATGAAATTACACTTCTCCAAACTTAGACTACAGGCAAATTTAACAAAATCTCTGCCCCAAAGATTTTACTGTCTAACCAGTCAATGATCAGGGCAGGTAACAGAAACAAAAATGTGTAAGTGAAGTCTGTGCCCAGCAGAAATATGTGGATACCTAAATCTCCTTGCCTTGCTTGAAAAAAGAATCTCATTTTCCATGGAGAGAAACTGAAGAACTACTGTTTTCATGCAAGCAATTCCATGATTACTCACAATGCCCCCCCAATCTCTCTCTCTATTTTCTTTTTCTTTTCTTTTTTTTTTTTTTTTTAAACTGGGGATACTTTTTGTTGAATAGAGGTAATTAAAAGAGGTAAGATGATCTGGTGGTACTTCAGTTTGATCCCAGGTGGACTAGAGAGCTGTAGAAGGGAAGTCAGAGCTGGCCTCATGCACATGATTTCATCAACGTTCACACAATTTTAGAATCTAGTCTCTGATGCTTTTCAGTCTTAGGGAAGTTGCTAATTATGACCCCATTTATCAAACATACTAGCAATGTGTTGGTCAAAGAACGCACCTTTTACATATCCAGTGGCCTGATGTTGGATTTGATGTGCAAGAAACACTGTACGAAGCTGTGAACAGCAATGAAGTTAGCCTAGCGTGTGGACTGAGATAACCCCTTAAACTTTTCATCTCTTAAAACTTTGGTTTACATTTCAATTAGGTCACAAGCAAAATCCATTTGGTCATGTCAATCCACAGATGACATAGCTTGATCATAAAAATCATCACAGAGCTAAGTACAATTGGTAATCTCAATAGCAGGCAAAGATGCTCTAAATTAGAAATGCGTGGGTGGGTTATGCATCTCTACTATCTGTCTTCAGTAATCCATCCGCTAAGTATTTTTTTTTATATGCTATTCTTAAGTAAATATAAAAGCGAAAATAAAAATAGTCCAACTAAGGTATACTAAGAAATAAACATTAGTGGGAATGGGCAGGAAAAGCAAGAGTGGAAGCGAAGCCTTCTCAAAGAAAAGCCTTACACTCCACAAACATCTCAGAGATCCTGCAGCCAGATCTCCACTTTGTCTTTCAGGAGACAGAAGACCAAAGATCACTGAAAACTTTGACACCGTTAATATTAAAATGGCGCTTTTTAAATTTTTTTTTCCCCCTCCTCCCTTCCTCCCTCTGGGATTTTTTGAACCTGAATCTTATAATTGAAAGCCATTGGATTAAGCATAACACATGAAACCACTGTTACCACCCAGTCTCCTGCAAGGCTGCGTCCTAACAACTCTGTTTTCTGCCTACAGTATGTGCAAGCAAGTGGAACCACCACATGCACTGCATGCTAAAGGCCACAGCCTTTGTCTTCTCCAAGTTCTGTCTGTTTCAGAGGCTAACATGCTGCAATTAGTCTAATTAATGTGAAACAATGAGCTGTGTTACCACTTATCAAATTGATTGTTCCCCTATCAAAACAAAACAGGCTGGCTTTTTGATGTAATTTCAAGAGATGATTTGAAATGTCATGTTGCTGCAAGCCAATTACCTTATGACTGGAGTCACGGTCAACAGAATACATAATTAGCATGAGTTTGGGAAGGCTGCTTACTGCTAGTATGCTAATTAACTGTCTTTTGTCATAAAACAAAAAGGTTGTAGCGAAGGTTGTGAAATAGGTCTTTTTTATTTACATTTCTTTGTGCTTATCAATGTGAGGCATGACAATGCAAAAGAATGGAAAATTTTAATTCCACTACTTCAAATGAATACTGAGCCGCCAGGTCAGGCGCGGTGTTGGACTACGAGCAGCGCTCAACGCTTCCCTGTGCAACGCACGGGCTGCACCCTCTGCCCCGAGCGTGGTCAAATTAAGCACCAAGCGAATCTGACACCAAAGAGCCACCGAGTAGCGCCTACGACACAACCGACGGCAGTCCATGGGTACCAAATCCTCCTGTCCAGAAAGGAGGAGAGTGCCTGCGGTAGCCTGAGCATGCTGGGTGCTGTCCTGCCAACCCCCAGCTGCTCCACCACGCTTCTTCAAAAGCACACTCCAGAAAAGCCTAAACTACAAATGACGTTATTACTTCTGCTTCAGCGTGGTGCTCAAAGAATGCTTAACGAGGGCGTGCGGGATGGCAAACGAAGCCTGCCTGTGAGTAAAAAGCTTCATAACTCAGCTGCTGCCACCTCCTCTCTGTCGCCTCATTTGTGTGATAAATTTTTTATTCCTCGGGCATTCGTTAAAGAGCTGATCCTGCACGGGGCTGGGTGCCCTCTATATCTCTAGGTTTCAGGGGAAGCTGAGGAGCTCATTACTTCGCAGGATAAAGATCTACCAGAAAGAATCCGAACTTAAAAGCCGGCTGTTAGTAGCTCCCGCTCTGCCCTCTCTCATCCCAGCTCCGCTCCACGCGCCGCCACGCTGTCACGCGAGGGTAACGGAGGGCAGAAATTAGTTTAGTGAATCATTGCTAATTCCTACCAATTTAAATTCTGGTTTTCTTTTTCCTGCCTATAATCCAGCACTTTATCTAAGGTTTTGCTTGGCCTGAGCGACTCCCGAGAGCAAGGTCTGGAATCGGTGGAAGTTTTAATGATGTTGTTTTCTAACAGCTGCTGACTTAAGAATCCTCCTATTTGTCGTAAAAACAATTTTGTTTCTCCATGCATGCTTGGTTTGAACCACTACAGAGATAATTCTCATGCTTCTTGATAGCCCTTAAAAGCAAGAGAGACGTGCAAACCACTCTCCTACAGAGAGGAGAAATTAAGTGTTCAAAACCTAGATCAAAAAGTTGTCAAGCTTGCCTTTTCTGAAGACTTCGTTTAAATTCAAACCCAGTCTACTCCACGTTCACATGAAGAATCTTAAAGTTTCAGGTCCACAAATAACATACAGTGGATCACCTTCAAAATCATTATATGAAATCAGTAGGCATCCCTAAATTATTTTCCTGATTCTCTCTTTCAATCTGAGCTGAACTCAAAGTGTAATAAAATCAGGTATGCATGCAGGAAGGCTAAATCTTTATCTTAAATGGTGAAACCTATAACGAACAGGAAAACACTCATTTCTTCTGGTGCTGTCATTTACTAGAATCAACATCATCCTTCCTGTCTTTATTCAGCAGAGAAAACAAAGCTAATCCCAATTTCTAAAGAGCTGGCTAATAAAGGAGTCAAGGGATCATTAGTCTAATTAACTCATTCCTGTTTTCAGTTTACATTTCATTATGCTATTACACTCGTCGAAATGTCAATTTTTAAATACCATAGAAAACTGTTTAACATATAGACATCATGTTCAACAAATCTAGGGACATATAGAACAGTTACTCAATACTAGTAAATTAGTAGTATCCAGGTACACAACTAAACATCTCCCAGCTAAATCATTACTGTAAACTTCATTTGTTGATACACAAATCAGGGGAAAATTTCAGTGACATTTGGCTCCTTGCTTTATGGTGGTGCTTTTGCTACCTGAGTATTTCGTAATACTCAGATAGATGTCCTTGCATCCACTTTTAGTAATCAGACCATTTTATTCTTAACAAAAATAAATCAGGATACTAAACTGTAACTTCCTGTCAGGTTTTTTTTTTTCTTCTTTTTATTGGGTGTCTTTCTATAGCTTAATATAATGAGTCACTTACTGTACTTTAAGTCAATTCTTAAATTGATTTAATGAGTCGTTGAGTCATTTACTGTCTTTTAAGTCAATTTTTAAATAAATGCAATTTCTACTAAATTAATGGTCACTTCTGTAACCAGCTGTTTGGAAACAGTCAACCTGAGTTAACAGTACAGGCTCGTACTGCTACACTGGTACAGACAAGTACAAGTTTTATAAAACAATTAAATTCTTCATATAGATTGAAATATTATATAATAATACGTGTGTGCACACAAAAGCAAATAGGAAGGCAGACAGCCTGTAGGCACTCGTGCAAAACCACATTTGCCTGTGCGCAGTTCTGAACGCCTCACACGCGCCGTCTACCTACTTGCTGGGCAGCAAAGAGCTTTTGCTTAGCCTTTAATCCAGTAAGTCACTGAATGCGAGTAACGCTATACATGACTCGTCCCCGAGCATCTCTGGGGTTATTCACATGTTTAAATTAGACATATATCACAAACTGCTGGAACACAGTCTGAAGTATAGAGACGTTTTGCCAATATGCTTCTTTGTAGTGAAATGTCTGCAGGAGTTTGAGATACCTGAGCAATTAAGATGGGCACAACTGGCATTAGATCCTTGCTATCCTCTTTTCCAAAGGCCCCATGATGAGATGCCCCCTCCACCTGCCTGGGCGTCCTCCAAAGTCTTTTCTCCTATGAAATTGCACGGTACATACGCCGACTATCATCTCAGTAGCTGACAGAATCAGGCTACGTGTGCTAGAGTACACCCGTAATGTTCTCCCAATGAAAATGTCAGACATCGTGATTCCTTTGTATGTATTTTAAGGGATGCTAATGATGGCTTGCGCTGACTCCAACTCACAGGCAAAATGAAGACAGACACATTGAAATGGGAATGAAGCATGACAGCAGCTCTTACATAAATATGATCCAGGCATCAATTATATCTGCTACAGCATGGACCCAGTTATTAGTCATGCTGGATAATAAGAGATCTGATCCTTACGTATGTGAGAGTCTTTTCTTGAGTGTCCAAGATTCACTGAACCACTTTTTAATACTTTCTGATGTCGTCTGGCCCTTACCTACAGCAAAATACTTACTAGTTAATTCCCTGGTTATTTTAATTTCTGAGACCTGGAATTTGGTCTTCCAAATAGCCTGGACCCTGGTGAGACCTCTACGGCATTGCTACGACATCCTCTAATTGTGACCCGGCACTAACATAACGTAAGTTTAGCTCTTCCGTGCTATAAATGCTACAGAAATGAAGAAAAATTTGTTCTAATATCTACCCGTTCAGTCTATCGCAGGAAATAAGTCCTTGACAATTGCTAGCAAACAGAATGTGTGACTAGATATCCCACTGGCTGAAGGAAACCATGCAGCTACTCATGATCGGTGTTTTTGTGTAGCTGTCCTTGCATTTTGGGAGGGAGGAGGCTTCATTTTCAGGCACCCACATTTGAAAAGTTTGTCTGAGAATACGAGCTTATATGGGAAACCTGTTACCTGGTGAGACACGAGACTCCACCTCAGGACGAGATGTGTATTAAGAGATATCGATGCAAAATTGGAAGTTGAGGGGAAATTTGAACAGTGGTAACCATTCACAAGCAACCACGTGTTACAGAATCCATGCAATGTGTTTCTGGGATAACAGTATGGGGACCCCAGAGCTGCAGGAAGCAGAGGGGACGATACCATTCTGCCTTTTGTCACCAGCAATAATACACTCAAGGAAAAGAAGTGCCTTTAAAAAGATGTAAAAGAGGACCGTGAGTGCAGGACATGGATTATTTTTAATGGCTTAACGGGGGTTAAACCACATCCATTAATTAATGTATTTTGAGAAGGCTAATGAAAAATAACATTTCTGTCTGTTAAAAACATAATACATATGTCTTTAATATCAGCTCTGCTTTAGGAGGTCTGAATCCGGATAGGAACCGTAGCTAACAAGGTACCTGATAATGCTCCTGCAATACGAGGTGAGCATTAGCTCTCATTAATTCATGTTCTTAGCGTTATTCGGCATCACGGCCTGACCCGATGTGATGTAACAGGATGTGGCATGCCAGAATGCATCACAACGTGTTCAGAATTGTAAAAGCAAACAAACCTGCAACAACTAAACTTCCCTGCAGCCCCTGGTAGGGAGTTTGGCATTCCTGATCAGACAGCGTCTTACCTTTATTATCAACGTGTTATACCTCCCGTTGGCTGTTCAGTGACTATTTTCTCTTGTCTGTTTTCTAAACCAGCCAAAGCAGGTCAATGAATCTTCATTTAAAAACAAAAGCACAGAATGCTGCTTAAAGCTTTGACTTATTGGGGTCTTTTATTTTCTTTCCCTCCACGTGTTTTTACCTAGTATCACCCAAATCTAGCATTGCCAAGAGAAGACCAAGGCGATTAGGAGATAGACGCTGTTATTTTAGCAAACCCCTTGGAAAAAAATAATTATTTGGACTTGAAACAAGCCTGAAACATTAGAGCAAAAGCAAGTACAAAAGCAGGAGCTACGGCCCCGCACGCCCCATCTAACAAGGTGTTGAGCACCGAAGCCCAGGGGAATCTTGGTGCTCTTGCTGTGAAGATTAGACAAGAGCACTCGCGCAGGACACAGCAGGAATATGAAGGGACATGAAGTGAGCAATCCCAGCAGACAGCCTGTTGAAATGTCAGTCAGGCACTCTGCCTCCACCACCTTTCACAGAGCTAAACATCTCTTTATGTCAGAACAAATTGGGCGATCCTCAAATCTTTTTTTCCTCTCCCCTGACTTCAATGCGACGACGAGCGCCGGGAAGGAAAGCGGGAGGGAGCGCGCACAGACAGTTCAGTTCAGTTCACATGAAAGCGCCCTGACACGCTACAAGACTGAATACTGATATTGGCAACTCTTACAATCTTATCAGAGAGGCAGGAGCAGCAGCAGCCGGCGTGCTACAGACCTTCCCCCTTTCCAATTACGCTGGGTGGCTGTTCCCTTCCCAGGCGTCCCGCAACGTCCTTTGAAAAGAAACTCCTAGGCTTGATCAAAGGCCACGAAAGCAAACATGTCATTTCCTTATTTACGAGCATATTTACTTTTGTCATCTTTTTTCTTGTTTCTACTCCTACCTTGCCTCGTTAGTCCATTAAGGAGGTCTAATTTTAACTGGCGTCTAGCGCAGTGCTCAAATGGAGAACGGTGAGTGACCGCAATCTTATTTTAAACAATTTGGTTCCACTTGCAAAATTCTGCACAGGGTGTTGGGTTGGGGTTTTTGACCACAAAAACATACACAGAAGTTATTTTTGCAGCGTAACAACAATAAAGAAACCTTCCCACTGACTTCTGTGAATGTTAGAGAGGTCTTAATATGATTGTGTAGAGATACAAGAATTACTTTGATTTTTTTTAAATTTGACTCAACACACAAAACATTGCCTTAAAAATGATCGGACAATTTTCATTCTTAAATAATAAAAAAAGCAGCAAAGGAAAACAGAAAACTTGAGCCAGCCAAGACGAAGAACGTTGTGAAAGCATTGCACCATCTGCCTCTGAGAACAGCAAGATCGAGCTGCTAGTCCACCTTTAGGTTATAAAGGTACCAAATAATAAAATTTCTTCTAAAATAAGTATCTATATTTTAAAAAACCCCAAACAACAGGCCCCCCCCATCAAACAGCATAAAAACCGCCAACAACAAAATCTGTGTTTTTAAAAAATGCAAAGTGAATATTCAATACGAAAATTTAATTAATCAGTCACTGTCATGCCTGGCCATCTACTCTATAGATTGCAGGTTTATGGCAAGCCAGATCATTTGTACAGACAGATCCATTTCTAAGACTTTATTCTGGGTAGTATTTTCTAAAAGCTGCCTAAAAGTTCTAATATTAATTGATAATGGTTAAAGACAGATGCATTACGTTACAAGGTAAAGTTTCTGTTTATGACATTCAGGTAGGTAAATGTCTGTGTCTACAGCGCAGACATTACCAGACCATTTACTGCCCATTACCACCAAGAAAAGAAGCCCATAGTAGAATAAACTGTGCAGCATTTCTGGCATTCGTTAAAGGAAGAAAGCTTTATAAGAAAAAAGAAATACCACTGATTTTTACAGGTGTTTAATAAAGATAAGCTGAAAAAGGGTTCCTATTTTAAGCTTGGTGATAGCTAAAAATGCATTCAAATATGTTCAAAAGCAATCTGAAGTCTCCTAAAAATGGGTGTTTAAAAGTATTCAAGAAAACAGTAAAAATGCAAATAATATTTGTCACATTATTGTAGGATATGGGACAAAAATGCTCATAAATTCAAAGAACCCTGCTGAGGCAAACTGCATTTCATTTAAATATGACATTATTTGGGAGTCATTAAAACAGGAATAATGTTAATCGGTTGCCTTGTAAAGGTTACTATGAGAAAACAGCAAAAGTTTGTCCACAGTAGAATAAGTGGTGCAAGGGACTGTGAGCATAACACCTTTAATTTTAGTTGTTGTAGCTGTGCCATGGGAAATAAAAAGACTTAATGTAATTGATAATTCACTACTGTAGAAATACTACAGTAAAAATAATGAGGAGGCACCAGTATTTTCAAGAATTTCAGTCCAATGTTCTAACATCCTTCATATACATTATAATGAGACTGATTTAAAAAAAAAAAAAAAAAAGAGGGTGTCAATAGTGATGGGTGACTTTCCACTCAGAAATGCGTTCAGTCCTAAGAATGAAAAAAGTACACAGTGCCTGTGATTGCTACAAAATACATACAACTGCTCCCATCCTTCCATTCAAACTTTTTTTCCTGATTTTTTTTTTAATATGGAAATATAAACCCACCCGATGTTGGTTTTAATACAAAAGAGCCTAACTCTCATTATCAAAAGCATTTAACCTTGCTGAAGAGAGACCTTTTCTCGCTATAGCCATGAAGAACCTTCTGCAACTGGAGTCGAAAAGCTTTTGTTTACATAGACTTGCGTAAGCCTGTGCATACTCCCTTCTAAAACCACAGTGAAATAATGCTAAAAGATCCCCAAAACTCCGGAGCTGCCATTTTGAACCTCAAACTGTTCCCTGCAGTCAACCAGCAGCATTAATTGCTGGTTATTTGTACAGGGAAATCAAGATGTAGATGCACGCAGAGGCCTTGATTACACAGACATTTAGTCAGTGGCTTGACTATTGTGAGTAGTTTTTGGAGAAGCAATCAAATTAAGCATCCCATTAAACATCTGATGTAGGTAAATCAGCTCCCACGCCTTAAAATTTGATCCATCTTGCCTTCCTCCACCTATTAGAATCGTTTGTATTTGCAAAAATCAATCACGCACTTGCCTTAGTCTTGCCTTAATTCTGTCAATGAATTTAAACGCGTCACATACAGCACTTTTATGTAGTTTAAATTCAGCTATGAAGACCCATTATGGCTTTAACATAAATGAATTAAAACAATTCTGCAGCACGCTCCACTAAACGGTGGCTCGCCTGGAAGCGATGCCAGTCATCTGGACTGTCCACAAACTGGTCTCTCTTTGCACCCACGTCGCCTTTGTTCCCTTCCGACACGTATTGAGTCCTGCGGTCTGCGGGGATGGGCAAAGGGGCTGGGAAGTTAGACTGCCTTTGTTCATTTCCCTCTTACTAACGAGGCAGAAGTCACTCAGGCAGGCATGCAGCGCTGCGGACGCCACCTTTCTCGGCAGCTACAGGGTTTTAGGGAGGACCCGGCAAAACGCTTGCCGGTGAGGCACAGTTCTCGCCTAGCGTCTGTGTTCGGAGCTCAGTGTTACTACTATTCAAAACAGGTTTCTACTAAATGACTTCTTCCCTCCCCTCCCCCCCACGGTAGCATGATCTGTACCGCTACGTCTTCCCACCTCTCAGACAAAATGTGTGGCCTTTCCTGAAGCTGTTCAAAATAGGAACCGGAATAACGCCAGCAGGCTTTTGCTGAAGACCTCCACAACTGGCCCAATCTGCATTGCACCACATGGTTTGCCATCTCCTGAAACCTTCACGTGGCCTACACCGATTTGTATTCACATTATTTTCTTTGAGCTTGAAATTGATTTGTGATGTTCTCTCTGAAGGCTCACAATTTACATAATTTGCCATTATTCCTGCATCACACACTACTCCACGTCATGGGCTAAATTCTTCACGACGGAAGCGGTCAGGCATGGGCTTAACTTTAAGCACAAGAGGTCCTATGAGGCATCTCTGCTACTGCTCGCATGCTACACTTTATTTACATAGCATATATAAGCATATACTTATTTACGTTGCTGGGCGATAGCCTATACCTGGCATAGCTTCTTGGAGCTATTAAAAGTGGACACAAAATAACTGCAAGCAGAATTGGGCTTATTGTCTCCACAGAATTGGGCTTATTGTCTCCACAGAATTGGGCTAATATACCAGTGTCTCAAGACGTCGTTTCATTTTCATAACAAGGAGGAGATTTAATTTCTGCAGATTTGCGTAAAAAGCAATTTGGAAACTTTGCAACAATGATATTGCTTCCCATAAATGTCAAATTGGTAAAAACATCATGAGGCAAACACAGCACATTTACAATATCATTTTTCCTATCTTAAGTACCGGCATTATTCAAAAACATTATACTGCTAAGTATCCAAATAATTCATTCATTTTAAGGATCGAAAGCATAATATTATTTTGTTAAATTAAGCTCTCTCTTTTCTAAATCCCACTTCTCCGCTTAAACTGAGGGAATAAAGGCATCTGAAAACATATCTGCGCGTGAGGCTTTTATTTTCAGTTTTCAGGGTTTGTTCTGCTCCGGTTGGGGTGTGCACTTGCCTTCTTGCTGAGTACCAAAACATAAAAATGATTGCAATAATAATTGTAATTCCCTGCTCTGGATCATAAAAGGAGCCTCAGGTATCATCATCTCGTTCCCGCTTTCCATCGCGAGCAGAAGGAGGACGTTGGCGAGGGAAAACATCGCTTACCTTTAACTTACTGGCACCACTGTAATACAGTATCTCCAGTTAAAAAGACATTCCAATAACAGAAAGCAACTGGTTAAAATGATAGCAAAGGTCAAAAGTTCTGACTATGGTAGATTTGGGGGTGGGGGGGCTGAGGAAGAGGTGGGGGAGTGGAGTGGGGCAGACAGCCCGGTTTTAAGCGCACCCTATTAATTGATGAACATCAGGACTTTGCGGTCATTTAACACTCCCTATAAATGAAGACTTGATAACAGTTATTGATCTCAGTTTTCCTGGAAGAGGGTCCCTGGGCTCAGCAGTGAGCAGTTTTGCTTCTCTCAGTTCATAAATACGAGAATAGAGCTATTGCTCAAATGCCACCATAACTGCCGAAAATGAAATAAAAGTAAAATTTCAGTGCAGTGTGGAAGCAATACAGGTGTATTTCCACAGGGGCTTTTGAGTAGATAGCCCAAGGTGAATATAATCTCTAATTTCCTTATGGGAAATACAGAATTGCCACAGCTGACCCCTGCTATCAGTTGAAAATATTTTCTTAGTGAATGTTTACTCAAACCATAGAAGTATGTAAGTTACTGTTCTGACTTACTTATTGATCTTCCTTGTGCTGCCGTGGAACCTGAATACCCCTGAACATTAACGAATTCAGCCTAACAACATTCGAGATGGGACTACCATCATCTTTGTTGCCCAGGCATGATGCTGAGGCAGGGACTGGGCAGTGCTGGGTTGTTGCACCCCAACACAACTGTGTCACAAGAAACAGCTGGAAAAAGCTATTGTCTCTCCCGTCTTATTCTTTCGCCATTCAAAACTTTTCCCCATTTTCTTTCTTTCTAGCTTTTTCTCCCTGAAACTCTGCTATTGGCTGGCCAAATCAAAAAGCTGGTTTCTAAAACTTTCTGTGATGCTGCCAGAAGCACTGATATTATCACACGATTTAAACAGAGAAAATTAATCCCCTCTCTCTCTTTCCATCTCCCCTTCCCCAAAATCAGAAAACCAATCTCTACGCTTCCTGACCCCCCATTCAGATTAAACCCGGACAGCGAAGAAGAGACCTAGAAAGAGGTGCACGTCCCTTCCAAGACGGATTTAAGGAGAAGCTACACAAGTAGATGAACTGTTGAACTCGGTCCTCTGTCTTAAAAATACATTTCATTGGGATGGTTAATGCATGATATAAGTACCCAAAAGATGTAACAGAATTCTGAAAAATGAATTAAGGACGTATTGCCATCCCCAGCAAAATAATAAAAGTAGAGAGATTAAGAGGCAAGCATATCTTTTTGAATTGTAAAATAGGTTTATAGGTCTTCTAATAACAACTTTTACTCAAACCTTACATAAATAGGCTTATATGATACAAATATTATGTGGGCTATGTGGAAACTACAAGGTCCCTAATCATGTTTAGGGATTACTTGACAGAACAGAGACATTTCATTCCTATTGGACCTAGGGATTACAGCAAAGAAACATCTAATATTCCATTTTTTAATTTCATGCATTTTTTATTTACCTTTAATGATGCTGTATATATTCATCATCCTGAAATATTAAAACAGTATGAAAAAAGTAATAAATTGGTGGAAAATTTAGGGAATGGGAATGCAACAGCACGCAAATCATACACTATCAAGTGCTTGATACACATTTAAAATTACTGCCTAGTACAGCAAAGCCAAATTCCTGGCAGATTTCTGAAGCGCAAAGTCACAATAAGAAGATCAGCAGAACAGACTGAAATAATAGAATATTCATCCCCCTAATCCATATGCAATTCTTTAGGGCTTTTTTTTAACAATGCATATGAGGTCTGACTGTATTCAGGATTTAAATAAGTTGTCTCGCTCGCTCTCTCTCACACACACACTGTATTTTTGTTTAAAAAAAAGTATATACAGTTATCATTTCTGCTCTACTGCACCCACATTGACAAGGTTAGCACATCTCCTCACACCTCAGATGAAACAATAGCATTTTAAACAACAAAAGTGTTAAAAGAAATACATTTATTCATACCATCGAAACCTCCTGCAGTAGCTTTGTTGGAAGGAGGGGGTCCAGTTTGCTGGGGAAAGGGATTTTTTTTCCTTTTTTTTTTTTTAACTCTTTCCTACATCATTCTAAATAATTACTGGTTAATTTAAAGCAATTTCACATTTAGTTATTGGCAATAAAATTTTGAAACCAGTATTAAATCTTTGAGATCATGCCTTTCTCTCTAGACAGATGTAATTTTAGATCTAGTAGTGTATAAAGGGACAGAGACCTAGAGACGAATAAATCATCACTCAAAAGACAGATGCTGATTATAATAATGATACATGTAGAAAATGTGCGTGAGGATGGGTGATGGGGAAGCGTACTATAAAACTTCCATTGCCATGCATGAGATTACTGAATTACTTTTCAAGTAGTGCAAAGCCACAACCGAGTTATAGATGTTCCTCCAGGCAGGAGTATGAAGAAATTCATACCAGATCATACAGACATACAAAGCCTGATCTTGAGATCAAGCAGGTTTTACACAGGTTTAGCTCTATGATTAGGATGCAGAATATCAACACCACAGACAGGTTAGACAGAAAATGAAGGTACCCGAACATAAGACATTCGCAACAGTAACACACACGTGGACTTGCTAAATAAAGGTGCCTATACGTGATAATTACAGTGGCCACATGCAGGAAGCAACTTTCACAAGCATCAGGACAGTTCTTGTCACAACTCTGTTAGTGAGGCGAAGGAGGACTAGGACAGGTGATGGTACTGGGAAAGCCATCTGCTAAGTGAGAAAGAGCAGCCACATCCTGTCGAAACCTGAATATCCAAACGTAGCTACATGTTATTTGTAGTAACAGGTCTCATGAGAAACGGCCTGGGGTGTAGGTTGCTGCCGAGCATTTACCAGGACTTTGGGTTCCTACCTGGTGAGGGACGTGCTGATCCAACCCCCTTCAAATCCTGCTCATGTGTTACTAGCCAAACTGTAATACCAGTTGACATTGCTATTCAAATTGCAAGGTTACTGGTTTAATTTGATACAGACTAAAGAAGCAATGTAAAACATACTTAAGGAAAGATTTTCTTTTTGGTACGGAACCTTCTTGCTTTGGTAAGAACCTGCTGTGATCTATGCAGCCATGACACCCGTACCTGCCCACACTGTGGTACCCATCGATTGAGAGAGTCCAAACTTATTGGTGCTTAATGTTACAGATATCTAATTATTATTGATTCACTGGGGAAAAAAACAATCATACCCATACTGAAATTAGTGGGAACAGTTCAGCAACAACAGGGCTAAAATATATCCATGCTGTTTGTATACTTTGCAGGCACATAAGCAAAAGACTAAGCACTCTTAGAAGGGATTTGATCTGTACTGGTGAGAAAGGTGTTAAGTTGTGTAAGGAAATGAAAGACAAACAAACATCAAACTTCTGCTAGAAAATATGATGAATAAACAGGATCTATTAATGCACACTGAACGCTGGAGAGAAAGCCCAACAGATGCCCTGTAGAGCTGCATTGGACCAAATCCGAACCTGAAAGATACAAGTGGCAGCATCTTTGCTGCGAACATACCACAGTTTAAAAGACAGGGCAATTAAGTAAGAGTACAAAGTAGCATTTAATTTTGGGGAGCGGAGGAAAAAAAAGGGTACAGAAGGATGCAGAGATTATTAAAGAGAAATAAAGAGCGCACCCAGTGAAAATTAGGTGTGCTTGAAACACGTTAGTGCTATTCTTTCTTCTGCTATCCCGTATTTTACAGGACGTAACACGTGCCTCTACAAGTCTTGATTTAGTGAAGACAACAACTGTTTGTGACAGAGAAGGCTAGAAAAGAATAGGAAAGCTTTTGCCCAAATTTCAAAGCTTTGTTCCAAAGCACAGAGCTACTAAAGCTTTTCTACAAGTGTTTGTAAATATGGCAGGCACCATATTTTTAATGTGCACAAGGAATATTCTATTTCCTCGTCCTCATTCAAAGAAATGGTTCAACCGCCTTTAGAAAGTTTCTAATCAAGCAATGTGAGACATATATTTGGAATATGAAAGTTTAATCCTACTCATTAAAACATGACAAACTTATAATTAATTGAGAATGGAGTCAATAATGAGAACATCCTTCAACGTAATGATGGTGGTACTATCAGCTTGTAATATGGGAATACGTTATAGAAAGTGAAGTATAATATGGAAAATTAAGAGTCAGTTTAAAAAAAGAACAGTCCGAAAGTTTTTCCTTGGGTCCAGTCTTTAAAACACAGATTTTTAAATCCTCAAAAGTTACATTTTCCTGGTCATTAAACGAGATAATACATTATGTTGTTTTCCTGTGATGAGGAATAATTCAAGGTCTTACATTGCCTGATTAATCTCACAACCAATATTTAGAAAAGGTTTCTCTTTGAGCTAATCAAACTTGACAAAAGCAATCTTCAAACTATGCCACATTCACTGATTTGTAAGATATCTCAAACTTGTGTTTTATTAAATGCAGTTTAAATTAGCAACAGCTCTAAATCTACCTGCTTATGACACCCCCTGAATCTCACAGACAGTACATGAGGTAGCTAAAAGAAAACACATGCCGATCAAAATTATTAGGATAAACTCTTTTTTTTTGTTTTTTTAAATGAAGGACGACATTTTAGTTTTAAGATAGCCCCCAGCTACATCCCTATGCCGACATATGTTGCATTTTGGAGGGTAGTTGGTGGTAGTATTCAGATATTTTTTCTTCTGGAGTTAACTGCCTTGACCTTACTGGAGAAGGTACGTCCAGTGATTCCTCCAAATAGTGCCTATTTCTTTATATGCATGAAAGAGGATGTGGCTTGATGACTTTTGCTAACCTTCAATATACCATTTTATGACATGCCTAGGCTTTCAGTATCACAACAGTATCATTGGGTTGAAGAACATTACTCCAGAAGAGCAACGTTGTGATAGTGCAGCTGTTACCATGAGGGCAACCGGTAGGGAAGCACTACAACGTGAGGAGGAGGGAACACTGTGGGGAAGCATGTAAATACCATCCCAATCTTCACCTTCACTACCAATTAGTCTTGGTAGTTTCCTTTCTTTCTGTGAGTGGTCATATGCATGTAATCAGGATTTTCCCATGGTTTGAGAATGTATTTAAATTTGATTGCCTGACTCTCAGCACTAAAAGAGATTCCAGAGCTAGCATAGCTGAGTAAGAGGAAGAAAAAGATGGGAGAGGTGTAAGTATTAATTCTCTACTGTAAATATGCCAAAAGGAAATCAGGCCTCCAGCTTATTCTTCCTCTCAAGTCACATTTAAGTTCTGGATAAATAAGTTTCTGAGCTACTGACTCTCCTCTCTTTCCTCATGGTTGTGTGCAACAGAGAAACTGTATTTCAACATAGGCAATGTCTATGATCAAATCATATAATATAGTACTCCACTAACAAAGGCTCCCATATACTAGAAGTTACTAGTGCAAGTCTTTTTCAGACCCAAGGAAGGATATCCAAATATTGGGTAACACACTCTGACTGGGAAGACTATCAGTGAGTTTCTCTATTTGTTTATATAAATGGGCCAATGCTTTCTGAAGCACTTCAGAGCACTTAACTAAAGCAAACAAGCACTTGAACTTTAAATATCTACCAAGAGAAGCTATTGACAAGTATGACTTTACTTAGTAAATCCTAATATCTTTGCGACCTTTCATACATACAGTCTCTTCATGAAGAGTAGCACCCAGCTCTTATCTCAACTTCAGCTCTACTGCAAGACAGAGTGAGAGGGCTGAGCAATTGCCTAGCTCCCTTTTATCTATTTTTTGTTAAAGCAAATTGCTTTATTTTTTCCTATATGGGGATCCTGGGCCCACAGAAGTCTTTAGAAAGCAGTTTCCGATTTCGAAATCTTATTCTCTCTCTTATTTGGCCTTTAAAGTAGGATTTTTTTCTACCCTATGAACCACCTCCTTTTCAACTCCTTGCTATCCACAGGTAACCAAACCTTGATTTGGGAACATAACATTTACCAAACACCATCCTATTAATTCCCAACAGGCGAATAAAGCTGTGGGAATAGCTTGCTGCTTCAGTAAAAAGATGCCTTTGGTAAGTAGTCTTGTAATGGCACTAGTGTCACGTGCCTATTTTAGGTCTTCATACTTACAAAACACTCCCCTAGCTACTGTGTTATGTACAATTACACTGGTCTTTTCCTGACCTAGATTGGCGTGATCAGATCCACATATACCTTTCCGCTGAGAAATCAGCATCCAAATTAAGAATTTGAAATATTATTCTGTAGCTTTGGAAAAGTATATATTTTTTTGAAACGTCATGATTTCATATGGGTCAAGTAACACGCAACTTTATAGCTGCACTCTGCCAAATCAGGTTTGCTGTATCATAGCAGCTAATGCTCTGAGAAACATAAGGATTTATGCATTTTGAGGAAAGGCAGTTTTCAGAAGGAGAATGCCACTGATTTATGCCAAGCCAGCTCAAGTATTAAGTTGGCCCCGGGAACCAAGAAGGTGGTGCATAAAATAAGCTTTTCCATTCAGTAGCAGGTACAGGTCATTCCCTAAAATCCTGCAGCACATTTTGATTTTTATTTCTCTCCAAATCTGTTTTGCTTGCAGTCTGGTAACGTGGCAGAAGAGAAGTGATGGAATAAAACTTTACTTTAACCTTGCCATTATTTCCTTTCTCTAAGATGGTATTTTTAAGCCATATTCTGGAGCTCATTAGCCACATGGGGATTTCGGTTCACTAGTGTTGAGGGACACGTTGCATGTTTACAGAACTGTCCATGCACTGTGTACAAGTGTGTGTTGGGGGTGGTTTGCTTGTCTGTGTGTGCACACATTTGCACAGTTATGTGCACATATGTGCAAATTTGGCGGTACTGGCTGTTTGGGATTCGTACTTGCTAGTCTGGCAACGAACATTCTTCAAACCTTATTTTGTTAGAAAAAAACCAAGAGATGCAGTTGAGAATATGAACTACTTGGTGCTAAAGCCTCAGTCTAGGGACTGTTCCTAAAGGAAATAGCTTTGAAAATTCTTCGAAATACTCTGTAAGTTATAATTGGGTTTAACGTATAAAACGGCTGAGTAATTTAAATGTTTGGAAAAGAAAACAGTCTTTCCTAGAGTTTACGAAGTGATAAGTCTATTTCTTAGAATGATTAACTATGAATCCTGACTTCAAACACGAGCATCTACTAGCATATGCTCTCCACAGCTGACACAGTAAGATCATACAGTTTTATCAAATTAATATTCCAAGGCCCAATTCTGACATTAAATCCCCAGTTCCTGCTTCCCCCACCTCCCCAGTAAGTGCCTTGGTTTCTACAGAAGTATTTTTGCTTCCTACTCTTAAACAAAAAGTCAAATCAAGATTAAGCTTAATTTTTGGGGTGCTCTGCTCATGATGCATTTTGGTCTACTGAATGAAACAAGCTAGCTTTGGATTTACAGGATGCATATGATGACATTCTCACTGGAAACTGAAAAAAAAAACCCCAAACACAAAAAAAAACCCCAAAACCAAATCAAAAGCAGAAAACTAGTAGCATTCAAGGATAATACAATACACATTAATTTAGAGAAAAATTTTTAGTAGCAAAAGTATATTAGAAAGACAGATGAAGTACAGCCAGGATAGCATAAAACATACTTTTGGGTAAGAATGTCCCAAATAACATCCCATTTTAGAACTGTGATAAAACAAGACTACAACAAAAGAAAACATAATTCAGTTTTGAACACACTGCAAATAAGTAACAAGATCTAATTATTTAGAAAGCCCTTCAAGATCCCATGGCTTTGGTAGAAATGAATTAAAGGGTGAAATTAAAGAACAGAAGAAAAATTTAGACAAGATGAACTGAGAGAGAGAGACAAAAGCAGTGAAAAGAAACAAGATCCTGGCAAAGCATTGGTCTACTTTATGCTAATAATAGAGTCATCAACAGAATATCTGTATGCACTAACACCTAATTTGAGCATCCTGAATTCTGATCCTGATTTCCAGAGATGGCAACTACATATTAAAAAAATACTTAAATTGCTCATTACTAGAAATAGATTGATTTGCATGAGAAAGGTGCAGAGTTAGATTCCCATTTCATTTACGAATATTAAGGTCATAAAATGAAGTCTCAAAGTAAGTCCTAACTCCCAGGTTCACACTTCCCTCCTGTTGGTAACAGCATCATTGCCCCTGGAACCTGGGAAATAACACATGCGGTGAGCAGAGGGAAGAGGCAGTCCAGCAAAAACTGAATGAGGGCTTAGGGGATGAGCATGAGAACTTGCAATTCTGTGCAGTGTTCAAAGAAAAACCAATAGAGAAACATCCAAGCGGGAAACGCCATCAACAGTGAAAGGCCTGACTTTATTTATGTCCACCTGAGCACCTGACAACACAGGCCAGGGGCAAATAGCTCAACTCAGTCAGAAACTTGGGACTGTTTGGCAGAAGTGGAAGGATCTGCTCGTGTGGAGCAACTTCCAAAGCTGTGACCATGCTCAACTTTTCTGTTTCTCAGTAGCTTTCCTCCCTTCAGCAAAACTTGCTCGTACACGTGGTCAGCTACTTTGTTTATTCTTAAGTATGTGAATGTAAAACGACCAAAGAAACATGAATTTACCCTGGTACAGAAGCCGATTGCCAGAGTAATCCAACACAGTGTATGCTGGGCACAAGAGATGATGGCTGATACTCTCCAGTCAGCACATTTTGAACTGCTTGCTCGTTTTTGGTTTTAAATCATTTACTAAATACTAACTTCAGCCACGGTTTGGTTTTTTGAGGTGGTGGGGGTGACTGGGTGGTGTTAAATTTAATATAAGCAAATCACCAAGGTATTAGAAAAGCAGCAGCTAATTTACCTGCTGCTTTAGAGAACAGCTCAAGGATCTAAATTATTGTTTTCCCATCCTTCCAGCTCTATGCTAAACATTACATTGTCAGAATCGTCTTCATGCCCTGAACGCTACATGTGAAAACTCTTATTTTTGTGTTCTAACACTTTATCTAAGCACAGATGCTTATATAGTTAAGAGCCACCTTAGTGTTCTTCAAATCCATACCGAAGTATGAGATGGCACTTCGTTCTGAGGGTAAGAGCTTGTTTTACCCAAGACAGCAGCTTGCCAGCTTCTAGGACCTTCAGCCGCTAACCTCTCGTCTTTAAGTGTCTAACACGTGTTTCCTTGTTTTACCTTACTGAGCATTTACAGCAGCCAAAATGCACTTATTTAACATAACTAAAACGCCGCCTCTGAACGCCTTGGCCTCTGGGAAAGTTCAAGAGCAGGACCAAAATTTGAAAAGTTGGCTTAAAGATTAAGCGTGAGCCACCGCTGTGTCTGAAGCGATAGGCTTCAGGAGGCAAAGCAACCCCCCCGCTGCTGGCTGCCGTCTCCCACCACCCCCGGCAGCTCCTGCGTGCTCCTTCCACCAGACAAACCGCAGAGGAGAGGGAGCGAACCCCCTTCATGGACTCACCATCCTTTTCTAGTCACATTCACTACGCATTGCATTAGAAAATCGTAACGGTGTTAAAAGATTTTGGCAGGATTTGTTATGGCCAGATCACTCACTTCCTTTGGGACACACAAAGCCTCCTCTGGCAATGAAACAGCCCAAATGTCAGCAAATCCTATAGAACAGAAAACGGTCTGTCAATGTAAAGCCTAAATGGATCTCCAATTAAACAAAACAAAACCGTAAAACATAAAAATGCACATACAGAGAAAAGAAAACAACCTAGAAACGTTCACTTTTTATTAAGTTTTGGCTGTTGCTTTTTTTTTTTTTCCCCCACCCTCCAGAAACTTTTTAACAGCATTACAATGTATTCATCACAAGGTGCTATTAGAGCACAAGCTCACTCCAAGTGTTACCAATTCACGGACAGATTAGAGGGCACATTAATAACGTAGTTAATATGAAGTGTTTAGAGCCTTTACGTCGGTGACAAATACGACTCAGCCAAATTTCCTGACCATTGAGGCCACGGAGGAACAATTTGGTAGATTTCATCAACAGTTCTAATTATGTTCCTGTCAAGTCGAGAACAAAGTAATCCATAACTGGGGGGCTGCTCGGAGACAGTGCCACGCGAGAGTAATTTATGCCCAAGACACAGGGCCCTGGCTGTAGTTAGCGTGCACAACGCCGGACTAACAAGTGGGTTCACAAAAAGGAATTTATTAGGGGACAGGCAGCCCTCCAGCTCCGAGCGGCTCGTCAGGTGCCGGCTTAGGAGGAGTTACGAGGCAAAGGCTTGTTGTTTACACAAGCATCCCAAGTCCATGCTAGCCTCAGCGGGTTTTTAAAACGCAGGATTTCAGCCCAAAGCGTGGCATGGGCTTCTGCGGGAGCTGGGCAAGGCCGCTGCGGAGGCCAGGGTGAGACCCAGCACTTTTAAAAAAAAACAGTTCGGTTCTTGGGACACCGGCAGCGCCACCGCAGAGGCTGAGCGGTACCGATGCCCTTTTGTGATCCTATAAATAACATACTCATGAAGGATGCAAAGGGATTATTAGTAACAGTAAACTAAAATGTCACAATACACGATGCATTTCTTACCGCAGCCCGACTGGGAAACAGGCTGAGAAAGGGAAGGGGGGGGGGGGGGGAAGGGTAAACGGGGGAGAAGCTGTCATGTAATTTTGAGTCATTTTCCACTGTGATCTATATCGGGATGCGGCTTCTATCCTTTCAAACAGGATCATTTTATATATGACACTCGCTGCATTTCACGAAAAGGTGGGAATGTCTCCCTAGCGCTAGGAGAAGTGCAAAGCCTGGCCGTGGTCACTCAGGACTGGCTACTTGCATAAGTAGTAAGATGTTAGGGAAAATAAAATGATGCATTTCAAATGTAATAAAGAACAGTATCTGCAAACACAGGGACAAATAACATCAGCAAAAATTAGATTCATGTGATAAATACAAAACGCTTAATGGGTTTTAAAGCACAGTTTTCTGAGGGTAGCTGTGGGCATACACTGCTGTCAGCAGGTTTAGATTTTCATATAACAAGACAAAAACCACAGAACTCAAAAAAGAAAAAAAAAAAAAGTCATTTTACAGTCCTTTCTTTGATAGTGAAGAAATAAGCTTATAAAAAGCGTTGCCAGCTAACCAAAGCAGCAACCTGCTTTAGTGGGCTGAACATCAGCTCAGGTAAGTGGGAATGCTCACACCAAGGTCCCGTTTCAGAGACTGACTTGCCCTGCGGCCCCGGGAAGGTCGCCTTCTTCACCCATGTTCACCTCTGGTGGAAGTGTGTGAAGGCAAGGATGTTGTCCCCATGTGACGTATCTTACCAATCGATTTTTGGCCATACAAAAACGTTACTAGCTTCACTGAACTCTTGGTTTTACTTTACCTCTTAGATACTAGTTGAACACTGGCACCGAGTGAATGCCGAGTGCGGTTGTGGAGCACTACATCAAAACCCTGAGTTTCTCTTTTCACATCCTACTACTGAGGTTTCTTATTCAAATCCGTAAAATCCTCTGCTGTCAAGTTAAGGGAATTTCCCAGCACCTACTGAGTGGGACAGTATTAGTCTCGTGCGACTGAAGCTTCACAGAACTATGATTACTTGCACCCTTTGCATCCAAGGACTAAATAAATAAATAAATAAATAAAAATTACACTTTACAAGCCTTAGTGGCTTAAGCTTCACAAGGAGACAAAGAGAAAAGAGGACAGTGTCCCATTCTGCAGATGTGGAAAGAGAAACCTCTCTGGTGAATCAGACAGATGGTAATTTGGAAGCCAAGCGATGCCAGGACGTTATAATTCCCAGCCTCGTGATTCGGTCACAAGACACGCTTCCTTTCCTGGTGAAATGTCATGCTGCCGCATGCTTCTGTTACAGAACACATCTTAACCAAGTGTAGCAAAAGCATGATGATCCCATTAAGTATCTAACATCTAATACCTTGTGAAAACTAATTTAGTGCTTTATCAAATCTCTAGTTTGTATGTAGAGCATAAACTGGCTACATTTGCTAATAGGGCAGATTGACCCATCCCATATATTACCAAACCACATCAAAGTCTGCTGGAGGACATAGCCTTAGCTACTTATTATCCTTGGCATTAACTCTCTCACTAGCTACTCGACCAATACATTTTCCTGTAATACATCTGTCATGATTTTGCAGAGAAATCAGCAATTCTGAACAGTGCAGCGGTTAGAGACAGATAACAGGACTAAACCCATCATGGTCGCCTGGCTTTCCAATCTACTGTTAATTGGCACAGACGGAAGCCCTTAGAGCTAGACTCACACAGCAGCACACCACTGCTGGGCCCCAGAGATTCGGCCTCTTAGTTAGATTCGTATTTTTAGAGCTTTAGTCATTCACATGATTTCTTCACTATTTATTACATACAAGAGAGAAATAAAGTTGGGTGCCAACACCTTCAAATTTCCAAGATTTTTTTTTTTTTTTAGCAGAAAAAGGGCATCTTATGCAAAAGAACATGAGGCTTAGTAATCAGGACAAAAGTGCTAGAATAATACTAATAATAACGTTAGCAATATTAGATCAAATGAGAACATCTTTCTTGGCTTTGATGCCATGCAGTCATATTCCCACCTGTGTTATATTTAGGATCTTATTTGTGACGCTGTGTAATGAATGATATCTCTGAAGCCATACTTCTCACTGTCTGGGAAACTGCATATATGGCTAATAGAGGGTTTGGATTGGTTTGGTTGGTTGTTTTAAGTCACGGTTTCTACTATTTTCTGTTCGACAGTGTTTGTCTTTGGACTCGGAAATCCCGAACCATTGTACACGGGACTCTTACTGACC
This sequence comes from Burhinus oedicnemus, assembly GCA_008921705.1. Lineage (NCBI taxonomy): Eukaryota > Metazoa > Chordata > Aves > Charadriiformes > Burhinidae > Burhinus > Burhinus oedicnemus. The sequence goes on from VFFE01007703.1 coordinate 2,411,893, forward strand.
TTTCTGACCATTTGACTACCTATCGTCACCATAACCTAGAAGCTAGTGCTAGAATATTAAAAACCAAACCAAAACAACAACAAACCAAAAAAAGCCAAAGAATACTCCCTTCAAAAAGAAACCAAATCCACTCAATGGAAATAAAAGATGCCTCTCTCACTTTGCATATGTGATTGTATATAGTTCTGAAATATAACTCTATCCCTCGTACAACCCTAGTCGTTGACATTTAATTCTATGGCTTCATTTGTTTTCTCTTTGTACAGTTTCTCAAGCGCTGCTATCTTCTTTTCCCTTATAAATGCTGACCCTCCATATCTTTACACAGTAATACAAACAAGTAAAAGGCATTTTGGGGAGGATGTGGGGTTATCATTAGAAGTTTTGTAGTTCCTTGGTGATCCCAGATCCCATTAATAATGGGTCACTTTTAATCCAGAGAATATTAAAAACTGCCTGGAGCTCAGCTGTGGTTTAGCATCACCAACTCAGGCAGGCAGGCCGATCCAGAGAGTCTTCTACTGGGTAAAACTTCTGACAAGTAAACTTCTAGCCAGAGGGAATAAATCAGATTTAAAAAAAAAAAAAAAAAAAAAAAAAAAAAAAAGTGGGCAGTGAGTTAAAACATCACAATTCTACGGTACTGAATTGAACTGCAATTCTTTGGAGGTTTACCCCCCCCTTCCTTTCCCTCTGTATTTTTCGTCTTCTGTTTTTATGTTGAAATCACAGGAACTATGCAGCCTAGCAAGGCTGTAATCACTCAGCAGGAACCTGGCACCAGCACAATGCAACCACCAGCCAGGCAGCAGGAAAATGAAGGAAATCTCTCTCTCCCTCCCCCCCAGGTTTCTTAAAAGGGGCTCGGCGTGAATGAATCTTCCCGGTAGCCACCAACAATTTCTTATTCCTTCCGAGCAATCATCAATTTCAGCATCAAGTGGTTTAGTGGCTCTACAACTGGTAGTGGCAGCGGAGTAAGCCCAGCATGCAAACGTTTTGGCTAATTTAAAACCCTTGTGCTGCCGAATCAAACATGACAAGACAACAGTAAAAAGAGAGGCTATTATCCCAAATGAGAGTCGGCGGATGGCTGAAATTGGCTTGAGTGGCAGAGACAAAAGAGGTGGAAGGAGCAGGGACAACCAGGCATGATAACACCAGATACAGCACATGCTTTCTCCCCCACCCCCAGAGCATTCACACATATCGCTACCTGGAGGAAAAAAGGCAGAAAAAATACACTTAAGAAGATTCAAAAGAAATTAGTACCTGGTAAAGCGTGTGCCCCATGGGTATGGAGAAACTTAACTTACAAGAGACGCAGCCCTTTCAATAAAAACCCTAACTCTTCAAAGACTAGAACTGTCATTTCCTACCTGAATTCATGTCCTGCTGCCCAAAGTTCATCACCGTGAGCTGAGGATCGGAAGCACTGATTTAGGATAGCGTAACCTTAAAATGAGAATAATCTGTGGTGTGGCTGGTGGTGACTCGCTCCTACGCACACAGAGCTCACCAAGTGCCCAGATCTCAAAGAGCTGCCGGGGATTAAAAGTGGAGGGCAGAGGAATTAATTTTGCAAGGCATTTGGGAGACCAAAAGCAGACTGATGATGTTCAGAGCCATGAACCCTGGTGATGGCTTGCAGCTCACAGAATGACGACCTGTGGGATCACTGGAGAGCAAGCAAGTTGTCTTTTGCAAGATTAACAATTTAAAAGTGCTGAAATTAATTTTGTTTAATAGCTGTGGGTGCAGACTCCTTACAAAGTAGGTTGCAAGGTCAGCAAGCCTCCTAAAGCCTTTTAAAAATGCAGCTTTTTACAGGGACAGTAGATTTAGGGTGGCTTAGGGCTTAAAGATCTAAAAAGCAAAAGAAGTGTAAGAGGTCATTTCCTACCACTTCGAAATCTTGGGTGAAGACACGTTCTCTGTTTCACTTCTCACTCTACAACATACACTTACTGGTACATGCAAAGCTACTTGAGGCAGTATGGGTTTCTTAGGGTAGGCAAGGTGAAAAAAGACATTAAAATCAAACACGAGAACCAGATTAACCAGTGCACAGCAGGCTCGTCAGAGTCACACTGGAACGTGCCTCCCTGTGTTGCAAAGAGGTGGTGGGAGGAGGAAAAAAAAAATAAAATATATATATATAGGAGAATGAGAGACTGGGAGGGGAAAGACAAAGGCAGGGAGACTGCTCACACCCTTGTCATCATTCAGAAGTAGTTCACCTCTGATTCTGCCTCCTTACATGAGACCATTACGATCTAAATTACTGTACTGCACGCAGTGTTTCAAGGAACAGCTGGGCTCAACACTGAAACCCAAATCAACAATTTAAAAGGCACTTGTTCAGCTTCACACCCTAGAACGTGTGACCTATCACTCACAACATCTCAAAATACGCTGACTAGTGCTCTCTTACAGGACACTTTTGTCCTACATTTTTGGCAACAGCATCCAACTAATTGCACAGGTAAAGTTCATAGCGAGGGCAAGTTTGGGAAATAGAAACGGCGCATTTGTTTTGCACCGCTACGTAGGATGGCCTGAATCTGCTGAATTAATCAAGGTCTCCTTGAAAAGTATTTGCACCCTGTGCAGTTGGGCCTGTGTGAAAGGTGGACTCATGAGTTCAAGGAGTCCAACTCCAAAAAAGAATGCATCCCCAATACCAAAACCATTCTGTATTTATACATATCCACCTGGTCTTGCAAACGCATCTTTCCAGGGAACCGAGAAGCGCAGGGGAGGCTGTGATCACGATGGATACAGCGCCTGGGTTTGCTTCATCCTGCCCGCTTCTTTCAAATCTCTCCCCACCCCACCCCACCCCAAATGTGAAGGAAACACGGGGTTTACTTTTCCGAGAAAAAAACAAAGACAGTAACATGCCAAGCAGCGGACACGCAAGGCGTGGATACACAGCTACCCTGGGACAGGGAGGTGTCACCAGACAGGGAAACCCACGCTGCTGGGCTGTACGGGCAAGCAGAAACGCCTCAGCCTCCGCGGGCAGCCCGGCGGAGAGAAGCCTGTTGTCCTGCCCAACGGAACTTACTCGCTATGATCCTGCAGGCGGAGGGGGCCATTTCCCTGGCAATGAGGTAACTGACGGTCATTAGAGAGGACAGAATTAATTCTGCTGCGAGCCTGTCGCTGACAGTGGCCGAAGGAAACACACCAGCCATTTTTCTCTGCCCCGTCCCACAGGGAGTTAGAACAAAGGAAGGAGCCCCTGGGGAATACTGAAGACACACAAGAAAATCACTTTAGATGCATGTTAATACTGCCACCGAATACTGCGTGCTTTCAGGCTGACGTATGCTGCTGCACGTAGCGTTTGTTCCCTTTTTTTGTCTCAAAGTTGAATTCATATCCTCACGCAGCACCTCAAGAAAAGCCCAGTTCACAGTTCAGCCAGGCACTGCTTGAAAGGCAAGCCTGATACAGGTCCTTAGGGCATCTCATCCATCCTGCGCTTGGATGGCATTCTCCACCAAGGGACCCCATTAGGAAGGAAGGGCAAACTGAAATCCTAACCCAAAGCAGCCTGAAACAGCACCGGCATACTGGTATAGCAGCGATGGATGAGACTCCATTTGTCTTCAAAACATGGGAAGCCAATATATCTGCTTCATTGCAAACTCTACTTTACTTTCCAACCTTGTAGTGTACTTAAACCTAAAACGTAGATCAGCTTTCTATCCGGGGATAAAGCAGCAGAGAAGCGTCACCCAGCGCTCCAATTAAACAGGTTGGAAGTGACGCACTTCCCATGCAACTCCATACGGCAAAACACCCCGAGATACACTGTCTGTGTTTAAAATCAATTGCCCAGGAAGGCACACACACAAGCTACAAAAGGTTTTCCTTTCCCCTCCATACAGTGGAATAACTCAGAAGCATCTTATGCTGCTACAAAGCTTGCTGGAAAATGCAGTTGCTGTAGGAACGCCATGAATACTGGAGATATCACAGATCCTACTCTCCCTACAGCAGGTTAGGCCCTTCCAAGCAGGAAGAAACAGTATGTTTGTTCTGTGGCCAAAATAATTACAGGCTTACCTATATTGCTTTATATTTCTCCTTTCATAAAAGAGCTTTGTATCGTGTTGAATGAGCTGAGTTGTGAGGCTAGTACTTATCTGGAAGTCTCCGAGCTAAGCTTAGGTCTGGCCGAAGTAGATACAGCTTCAGCCACTTCAGGAAAGGTGATTCTGTTTGTACCAGGTCCGAACATGGCCAAATGAGCTTCCTTCAACATTGCCTCTTAAAATATTTAAGCTTAAGTAGGTGTAATTGCCTCATGGTTAACATATAAGTATACATCTTTGGACTTCTCTTTGCATGTTAGCATAGCAAGTCTGTAACGTTACAGCACAAACTCACATTCTTCATCCATGGGGGCAGTTTCAAGGAGAACATAGAGATTCAAATACTGTCACATGAAACATGCTTGCTAGAAAAGTATCATATTTTTGAAAGTTGGTCACCTGCTTATAGGAATCTCTAGCCAGGGCTCTTATTTACAGTTCAGCAGTATCTATTGTTCCAGGTGAAATCCTCCTGCGCCAGGAGCTGTACAAGTGCAAAGACAGAAGATCACCGTGACCAATACATACTGCAATGTAAAGAGACCAGTCAGAGAACTGCTGGGAATTGAACGCATGTTTTTTGTGCTCCTGCCAGGTGCCTAAACCTAAAGGTTATCCTGTCCTAGCGTGGCACCATATCACCTCTAGCGCCAATTAGGCTGACCAGAACTGTATATATCTACCTGCCTATTCAATTCATATCAGGAAGAAAGGAGGGGAAAAAAAAAAGAAGGAGGAAAAAAAAAAGCAAGGTCAGGCACTTATGTATAAGCAACATGCCTTGTATGAGTAACAGCAACTCATACGGACCCAAACCCCCAACCCAACACCAGAAACTCTGCCGCCTCCTGCTCAGTGCACAGTTAATTGTTAATAAACAGTCCGCTCACTCCAAACACCTGACCAGTTCTCTTCCTATCTGCATTCAAGATCACAAAAATAACTCCCACCAAAAGCCTTTTTGTACATCTGCGTTTATTGTCCTTGTAAATCCAGAGAGAAGGCTAACCTAGGTATTCTGCTAATCTACAAAACCTAATTAGCGTGGATCAAAGAGGGGGACAACGACATTCTCTGATGTGCTGAGAAAGCTTCCAGGGTGTCACCCTAAGCGACTGCAAAAACTGTATGAATGAGATGTGTAATGAGACTGTCCCAAATCTCCTATTTAAACTCCCTGCCTCAAAGTTTTGACCTTTTTTTCCTACACGGCACACTTTGAATTAATCTTGACCAGCAGGAGAGTTGAGAGAAACGCAAGAACCACCCTCTTCAGTCCAGTTCTCCTTGGGATTGTCCATTTCTCATGAAACAGAAAGATGCCACCTCAAAACCTTGGTTTTCCTCAACCTGTAATGTTCTGAAGACCTCTCAAAAACTGTTTCAACAGTCTAGAAGACTGCAGTGAAGGAAGTCCAACCACTCCCTCACCATTGCTGTGCCTCGGCAGATCTTTCTGCCCACAGTACAGCACTATTTTTGAATGACTTGTAAAAGAAAGGGGAGACGAGAGAGTTGGAAAAGCAAGACTGAGATCTTGGCAGAAAACAAAAGAAAGGAAACCTAAGTCAGCCAACCTCAGCTTCAAAAGGATTTCTATGAGCTTCTGCCTCTCTTTGACACAGGTGAAAACAGCTTGTGCTTCCTCTGAAAAAAGCCAGTGATTTTTGATGTATACATAGGTGGCAGGTACTAACTTTACCGAAATCATTGCCATACCCAGGATTATTAAGCATCAGTTCCAGGAGAAATATCAAGCCTTGGTCATGAAACCTAATGTTAGGCTCTTCACCTCATCATCTTCACTCCTAACAACCATGAGACACCATATCATATAATGGTTCTCCCAAAGCCACGATAAGAGTCAAATGAATCTGATGATTGTTGCAACAGAGGAACACTGGGAATCTTACTATTTTAATTTAAAAAAAGATATTTATTTGTTGCAGTCGCCTTTGAACTTCTGTCTGTAACACTGGGACAAACGCATTCAGTATCAGGAAAAGAAGCACTAGGAGGGCTTTTATGATGCAGTACAAGAAAAAAGAAAAAGGAAAAAAAAAAGGTGTTATGATATGTCCTGTACTTATTCTGGTAACAAGTTTTTTTGAGATAAAGCCTCCTTCTGCCAGAAAGAACGTCCGCTCTTTTCAACAGGATTTTAGGTCTAGTCCATGCAGAGGATTTCCAAATCAGCTGTTACCGTAGCACCAAAACACGTTAGGAACATGGAGCGAATTAATCAAAGCACCCTGATTCACCAAAAAAAAAAAAAAAAAATTCAAGAAAACGTGAAGCCCAAGATGAAAACAGGGCAGTAAACACTGAAATAATTTTTTGGACTCTTTTCCCTCAGGCACGTAGTGCAGTCATTAGAGAACAGTCCAAAGGAGCTGAGGAAACTCACTACCAATAAGGCAAAGCATGGTCAGGGGGCCATTTGGGGTTTTTTTCTGTCTTTCCCTTTCATACAGGGACAAAGCATGAAGAGACTTTTGGGACCTGACTGTATTATGGAGCAAGAACAACGTGCCTCCAGCCCCGCTTCGCAAACCATTCCATCAGCAGAAGTCTCCGGCAGGTCGGAGACAGACTAACTTTTCCAAGGTATTAAATTAAAAGATGTTGAATTAAGTTAAACGCCCCACATTGAATTGACATTTCCCTTTTTTAATGCAAGCTAAGATTGATGAAAAATACCACTTATCTACATTAAGGGTCAAAATATCCAGCAAAAGAAGCCTCTGGTTCAGCGCGTCAGAGCAAAGTCAGTCTTACATAATCCGGGGACCAGAACGCGGATCACATTCTGATGATCCAATTAATGGTGGGATACTTTGCAATCAGCCAGGAAGCAAGGCCCCTAACAGATTGTGGGGCTGTAACATCAATTTCTTAAGTGCATTTAAAGGATTACAAATGTTAGTCCTGGCTTGAGATTGAAACACCTATTGAGGTGCTCTGAACCACATTACAGTAATTGGGTACCTGAATTAATGCCATTTCTTCTGATGGGCGAGTTGAATACATTGGAACTACGAATTTCTTTCACTGTGTTTCACTTTCAGCCTTTTTTTTCCCCCCCCTCCCTCCTCAGAACATAAATCTGAGGCAGAATATCCCTTTTTATCTAGATAGCTTTAATTACAGCCCTGAGGCACCCAAGTGCTGTCCTAATTTTACCTTCTGCATTGTTTGGGTGCATTTCTTTTTTTTTTTTTTTTTAACTTTTTTTTTTTCCATGCAATGACATTAAGATAGGAATAAAATTATTTTTTCTTGACGCTTTGGGGAGAGGGGGGAGAAGGCTGCTGAGATACGGAGAAAGAAGAGTCTGTCTTTTCCTTCCCACATCCCTCTTCCACTATGTAAACCTTTTTATGCATGCACCAGATACCATTTGCAGTGCTTTACACCTCTAGAGAGCTAGAACTAGGGCTGCCTCAATTAGTCTTCTATTCCTTCTGAGGTCAGTTCAAGTAAAGGTCTCAATCATATCACATTGGCAGGAATGCTAACTACCTGGATATTTCGGACCATACAGGGTTCAGCTAAAGAGCTTTAAAAACATGCAGCTGGTTTCAAGAGTATTCAGTGAAAATACAGCATAAAGCCATACGAATGTGCCAGAGACTAAACTTATTCACCTGGCACATGAAATGTTTAAAAATCTGAAACAGGTTATGGCATGGGTTTGTTTGTAGGGCTTTTCAGGCAGCCACTGTCTCTGTTAGGCTGCAGTACACAGCATACAGGACACATACATTTTCATCTCGTATCATACGAGTTTTGATAATTAGAGTTATAAGAGGGAATTCCATCCATTTTTGTCCTCAGCGTATGTGGCACTGACATTTCAGCGACCTCGCCAGTGATTTCTCACTTGCAGCTAACTGGAATGTACACAACCATGATATAATGCTCACACTGTGAAAAAAGGGGTGGGAAAGAGAGCGTGGTATTCCAAATATTCCAGTCCACTCTGTACATTTCATTTACCTGGTTACAACACATCAAGCTTAGATATAATTTTAATTACTCCATTTTTCGAGGTCTACTAGTAATTGGAGTTATAAATATGCATGCAAGTATATACACACACATTTTATATTTCATATACTATATGTCTTTCCTGAGGTATTCCAACTTTTTGTCCTATATTCAGGATTCCGTAAGAAGCTGTGATGCTGCAGTGATTCTGCTTTAATTTTGGTTTTGCTTAAGATAACTGTAAACAGCAAAGATACAGGAGCTATTTATCTTCATTGCTGGTTAAGAGGAAATCGTAGCGTATACCTTAGGGGAGCTAAGGAAGCACAATGATTTAACTGGCATATGAAGGAAAAAGACAGCTTCTAATTCAGTAATAGAACTTTCTGACGCTCAGGAAAAAGCAGTTTGCATGGTCAGATAGTCTTTTACAGTTAACTGTTTTCTTTTATTTATTTATTTATTTATTTATTTCCTACCACATCAGAAACATTAGATTTAGGAGGGGTCACTGGGGACCATTCAGCTGTGCTCCTTGTTTCTCTTGAATGGTTTTCAATGTTCCTTAATTTTCCACCCTCACTAATTCAAAATATTCCTAGAGTTTAGAAATAACCCTTCTGAAACACAATAAAATCTACAAACTATTGCCTCGTAAGAGGTGATTAGTCAGAGGATAGACATAGCTTCACTGTAAGGGCCAGCTGATGAAGCAGGGCATAAGGATTTTCCAAAAAGTGTCTTGCAAATCTGAATTCAAATTGCAGAGCAGCTTTTGACTCATTAGATCATGCTCGTCGAAATGATTTACATACAGATAATGAAAACGCAAACCCCAAGGACTAGTTAGCTGTTTAGCAGTGTATACATTTTATATAACCATTTCCATACATCTAGTTTTAAATTCATTAACAAAAATTAATTGGTACCTAGTGGTCTACACTGCACAGCACGCAGCTTGAATACACTTTATAAATTACTGCTTTCTATCACTCCTCCAGTCATCCTCCAGACAAGTCAAACTTTGCTGTCTTGAAAGCGTTGACTACCAATTTGTAGCAAAGCGCATGTTTATTATAGTGAGCGAGAATCAACAACTGAACGTCAGGAAATATCTATCATTTTTTAACATCTCGGGAATATGTTGGAATAACAGAAAACTTTCTCTCCTCTCCTCCTTCGGCAAAGACAGCGTGATGCCCGTAGGACTCTACTGCAGAGACACCAGCAATAATAGCTCCAACATGCTCAGAAAGCACTGACCTCGCTAACTTTCATTTTGGACCCGATCCAAAGTTTACTGAAGTCGTAAGGAGACTTTGCGTTAGCTTCAGTAGTCTGTAGTTGGGGCCTTCCAGTCCTATTCCCCCCCTTTTCCCCCCAAAACCCTAATTGAGCTTTGCTGTGAGAGCATTAACGACGTTGTTGTTGTTGTTGCGGCACATTGAGCATGAAGTGCCTAGTGATAACGCCGTCCAAATGTCTGTCTGCTTTTTTATGGCTTGGGTAAGGAGAAAAAAGTTATTTGTCATAAGTAATTAACAGAAACTGGTCTTGGATTTTTACAGGAGTAATGATTTGAGATTCGAGGGGGGGGCTAAGGTTGACTTTTTAGTAATAACATTTAATGGATAAAAAATAAAAAAGTCTTTCCACACTCTTTCCATCATATTTCCCAAATATTTACAGTGTACACCTCGGGTTTGAAATAAGCCAGGGAGAACTAATGCATTGTTTACACTTGGAATCCGAGGTGGCCCAGTCCCAGCAGGGCAGTACAATGTGCTGTATCTTTCCCTTCTCAGTACTTATCTTAATCTTAATAACTAGCCAGACAACTGACTCCAGAGTCCTGGGCTTATCGACTGGAATTCGTCACATGCACACAAGAGAAGACAAGAAATGCATTATATAACAATGCCATACAAATCATTATCTTTTAATATTTAAAAGTATGTATTCAAAGTCTGATATGAAACCATTTTGGTTGAACTCAATTCCACTGGTTGTTATTAAATTTGATAGCAAATGAACAAAAATACACTTGTAACGTATTTATCTGCAAAAGAGTTTATTTGCAACAGATCAAAAGGCTGCTTCTTACTGCATTTTAGTTACTGCTATCAAATGCAATCTGCTTTTTAAACATGCTTTGATATGGGAAGACTATTTTCAAAACAGGTTAATAGGAAATATATATTTTTTTTTTTAGTCTCCTAAGTACCAAGAAATACCCAAGAGCGTGAACAGAAAGCCTATTGCGCCCTCACTGTAGGTCTACAGCACGATTTCTTTGAAACAAGTTTATATAAGCAACAGGAAAGCCATCTCAACTACATCCACCAGGCATTTAGACCAGGCTTTCCGAACTGTCATATCGATCTGAATTTTGGTTCTGGTGTGTCACACTAAATGCTATTTTCCACGAGCAGACAGAGACACGTGTGAACCACAGCTCGGGGGTTACTCCTTGCTGCAGGGCTGGTCTCCTGTGGGGGTGTTCACGTCTTTCTCTGCACCTCCACGGTAAGAACTGCTCGAGTATATAGGCACCGTGCTGAAGGGGGGGGAGAACAATGATTAGGAGCCCACTTCTGCAGGAAGAGGGAAGGGACAAGGATTTTGAGCATGGACCCTGTCGGTAGTCCCTCTCCCTTTGCCTCCAAAAGGGTAAGAGAGAAGATGGATACCTCACACACTGGTATTGTTAATATGCACTTAAAGTGGGCTTAGATGAAATTAGTATGGATTAACAAAGATGCTGTAAATTCACTCCTCTACTAAAACTTCACTGTAACCCAGCCTATAAAGCATTACTCTTGCTAAGTATTAACACCCTCAGCAATGGGGATTCACCCGGCATAAGACACTGGAGTTGCGCTCAAAAAGGCTGTCACTGCTAGTGCCAGCTTTTCCCAAATTTCTCTTCCACGTCAAAAACTTTTGAAGTATACCCTAGGCCAATCCTTGTGTTAAACCACAAACCACAGTAAATCAATTAGCTAATCAATCCCATCAGGCAATCAATTAACATGAACTAAGAAATCCCTGAGCAGACATATTCTCGTGTGAACAAAGGTCACCCACCGGGGCCTTTGTATGTCTGTTCATATTAGTTTAAGCCCAGGTTTAGAAGGAGAAATTTTCCTGTGATAACAGTTCCTTGTATTGATGTGTCAGCACAGACACCTAGTCTCTGTGTTTGTCTGGCAGAGATCGTCTGTACTTTTACTCATGTAATAACTAGAGGCCACTTTCAGAAGAGGGAATCTGAGATTTGTGCTCTGATGCGGTGAGAGAGGAGACCTCTTTCAGTGCCCTGAAAGGACTTTGTGCCAGGCTTTGTAACGGCACCCAAACAAAAAAAAGAAACTGGGCTTTTTCAAGCATGCGCCTTGAAAATTGCAAGTGCAAGCAAATTCATGATCACCCACAAATTTTTGATCCATCTTGCAAAGTCAATTCTTGATTCCATTTGCTAGGGTCAGGTTCAGTCTCACTAAGAGCTAGAAGAAACGTGTTTTGAACTTCCAAAGAAATATCTCCTTGTACAACCTGCAACTTGCCTTTCTAATCACAACTATTATATTAACTAATAATATTTAATAGTTGTGTGGTAGTTACCACTCAGGGATAATCCACAATTCAGTGATAAATCCATTCAGTCAGATCCGTAACATACCTGCAGCCTAAGTAGATGAGGTTACCCCCATACATCAACTGGGGAAGCTGAATTTTTGGGCTGGGAAGAAGAAAAGTCAGTGGTGCACACAAGGTCCACATAAAGTTCATAGTAAAGCAGAAGTTTCAGCAGAGCCAAACGTAGTGCGTAACATGAATTCTGTGAAAGTAAAATCTTGAGTCGGGCCTGCAGACTTCTACATGGTCACCGTTACTACTTATTATTTGGATAGGGTTGCTCATCAGGCATAACACTTCTTGCAGATAATTAAGCTGTGTAGCACCCAGTTTTATTTATCTCCAGAATCTGCCGCAAGTTCAGTCTCCCATCTGCATCACTCCTCTTCTACTAAACAAACTGTACATCTAGCAGCAAACAAGGTACCCAATAAAGGCTGGCATGGCTCTTCTAATCCTAGCCAAAGTCAGGGAGAGAAAGATGCCTGGAACAGTTGAGAATTGGCCTAACTTGGGAAAGGGGGGGAAAAATGCAAAGGTATGAAAATGTATTCAACAATGCTCTCGGTACTCAGATCCAGCGGTGACAGGGCTATAAGCAGATGCATTAGGCTGGAAATATATCAAGGTTAGATTAAGCTGCAAAGTTTCCGTTTTATTAATGGTCTTCAATCTGACTCCTTAATAAAATGGAAACCATTTGTAAAGTTTTGATCAGAATCCACACTTAGCTTTCAAATGCTTGCAACCTTTGGGTATATTCAGGAAGAGATTTCAGAGAGCCCATGCCTAAAAATGAAGGAGAGAAGGGAAGGAGAAAATGACTCGAGGTGAATCAGACCTTGAAGTGAATTATTATGTAAACTGTGAGTTAGGCTAAATGAAGAAACCATTGGGACAGCATGTTTTTTTGCACAGATCTCAGAGATACTAATGCTGGACCACTGCAGCATCTGTCACAGTAGTATAACAAGAAGAGTAAATATCTAAGATATCTATACTTAAATATTATCCTCAATGGCATATCAGAGCGAGGAGAGTGTTGCCTGGAACTGGAAAGCCCAGGTGGCGAACGGGCTGAAGAAGGGGAGGGAGCTGCAATCAATGCAACGCCGTATCACTATCACTGCAGTCAAGTTTCCTCTCGCTTGTTGGCAGGAAACAGGAAAAAGAACGGTTTTACCTAACAGCTACTGGAGAAGGAAGTGTCGTTGGATAAAATAAAGGTGACAGCAAAAAAGTTCCTAGAAAAATCACCCCTCAGCTGCATCTCTCATGCAGAAGGTAGCCTGCATAAAAAGAAGTGAAAGTTCAGACTTCTAATATTAGAAGAAGCTGAAACTCATATTTAGAGCTATGCAACAATTATATTTAATAGCAAGCCTGCCAGAAGGGGATAAAAGTCTCACAAGCGTGCACGCTGTGGGGCTGCGCTTCTGGTATCTGAAATGTGAAGAAGAAATCTTAAAGGAAGCCTATTCACATATGGCAGTCTGCAGATGAACTGATGATACGTTATACACAGATTTCCAAACTGGCTTCAGCTAGGCTTTTCCTCCGGTAAGTGGCTGGAACCAAAGCAAAAGGAACGTACTGAAAACAGAGCACTCAAGTCCTCCTTTTTAGCCTTTGGAGGGAGAATGGCATCACACACAAGATCTCCAAGCAGGATCAGGATGTTAAAAAAAAAAACAAAAACAAAAACACCAAAACCACAAAACCCCACAACTAAATACAAACAAGGAGAAGGGTAGAACATCATCCACACTGACTTACAACCTTCAGTAAGGAGAACAGTTGCATTATCCAAGGCCATGGCCTTTGTTAGCAAGCAGAGGCTTTTCCCGACACTTGAACCTGATGACGTCTATACTAATAAAGCTTACATCCATAATGAAGCATGAGCACTTCCTCTGGGAAAGCCCTGGAGCTATCAGGAAGGACAACATGGTACTGTGACAAATTAAGAGTCTGTTTCTCTCCCTTTGACTTTGATATCTACTTGGATGACATTTGCAGCACTGATGAGGACAACACTATGGAACGAAGAACCTTGATTAGCCTAGCCAGTAGAAAGTCACCTATTATCCTAGGAGACAAATCTGGATGTTTTTAATAAAACTAGACACCGTCGCTTCCCCTCACACCTTAGACTCATGGTGACCCCAATATAAAATACAGAATATAGTTATTCAGACTAACAGAACTATTTCTATAGGTGACGACTCCTTCTGCTCTTCACAAGGCATTTCTCTGTGTGCCCACGGACTACCTGGTAAGTACAGATGAAATGCCAGGCAAGCACATGTGACATCTCTATACTGCGTGCCAAATATTTGTTGTTTTGACCTAGGACAAAACAGGTGGGTTAAGACAAAAACCTACATATAGTTACAGAGACACTACTGTTCTATAATCCGTACTCCTACAAAACTGTTTCCTCATAGTCTACATAAAATGGCCACCTCACACACAGTTGGGCCTTCCTGCTACCGTGTATCTTTCGGCATTTTGGCAGTGTGAGAACCTAGACAGAAAGAATATTTTAGGCTGAGACCTTCTTCTAAATCAGGTGCACACCGACATAAAAATGTATCAGAGTCCCTAGTTCCCATAGGCCTCTATCTTTCAACCAGTACTTCTTGAAGTTATGTTGAGTAGTAAGATGGTACATCAAAGCTGATAAATTCAAGTGAAGCTCACCGATATGAAACAAGAGAAAAAAAACCCACAGCAACAACCGCTCCCAAAAAAGAGAATACCATCTCCGAACTAAACTAGCCAAGCGAGTCAGTATCTTGAAGCTTTTCTGGGGGACTCCAGCTAGACTTAAATGGAACACTTTGTAGTGTCCATCTCATACTGAAAGGAAAGGTATTCAGCAAGGTGCTAATCCAATGCAACACACAAACTAGCAGTTTATTTAAAACAAAACTTGATCCTTATTGGGAGCCGAGATATTTGAAGCACACACAAGTAAAACTAATTTAACCTTTGAAAAGTTATCTCCGGAGGGAAGAATAGAAATCCCTTTATAAGATTTTTAAGCACTGCAATTATTGACGAGGACTATATTACTTCAGTTTTCTCTGATCAGAAAAAAAAGCAAAGCCACAGGAGACATCAGCAGCTGTCAGGCTGTTTTCCAACTGCAATGAGGTAGTTTACAGTGGGCTTGTGCCAGTCTCTTAAGACCCAGTTAAGAAGCCTTTTTAAAATGCCTTAAAAAGCCAACTCATACATTAATCAAGTTGAGCCCTCATCCATACTTACTGCAATACATCAATTACCATGTCTTTTTTTTTTTATTTTAATAAATTCCAGTTGACAGCAGACACCTTATTAAGGCTCACTAAAATGATACAATAAGTAAAAGGCTATTAATATTGCTTTTTTTCCCTGCTGCTATTGTCTTGCCGCACTGGTCTGCAAACAAATTCAGGCTGCATTACAATTAATGCCAATGGAACTCCTTCTAACGACTTCCAGCTTGCTAATTTTTTACGCTAATAATAAAAAAAAGGCATTGCTATGCAAGAACGGCCCCCTTTTATCATGCTCGCATGGCACACTAGAGAGCTCCTGCCATTGTTCACATGAAAGACAATTAAACCCAGGAACATCAAACCCAAAAATGACAATCTGCTAACCAGCACTGGGTATTGCTGAATTCTTTTCTCTATTTTCTGAACTGATAGAAAACAATTCTCCAAAGACGTTTCCCTCCCCCATGCCCACCCTTTGGAAAAAAAAAAGTTTGAAAAATACCCTCGCTGATTTATGCATCTCTGCTCAGAATTTATTAACTGTCTAGGGCCAATTTCACTCTCACACGTCTATTGCCTCCAGGTTTGAATTCTGGACACATTTCAAGAAATGCAACAATAATATTGTTTCGTATTTAAAAATAAACACTTTTTTTTTCCCTCTGGTTCATGTTTTCTGAAACACAATATAAAATGCCAACGGCAGGAAGATAAAGCTGGTGTGGTAACAAGTTTATTTCACCCAGTCTCCTGGGAAGAAGGATGGAGAGCGAAAGGGGTCACAAGGTTTCTTGAAAATTAAGTACATTCAGGATGTTAATTTACAGTAAAAGTAACTTCTATTAAAGGTGTTTTCATCTATGCCCTCTGTCATGGAGCTTAAGACCCAGTTTTATAGCAGTATTTTCAGATTTGCATCAGCAAGATTTTTTAATAATTATTATTATTATTATTTTAAATGAACTGTATTTTTGAACCACTTGCATTTATATAGTGTATATATAATATTACAGACGTGGACAATTTTACTACTTTGTACCTCTGTAAATGACTTTTGGCCAAGAGTTTCAAGGCACTTCAGTATTCACTAATTCTCACAAGATCTTTGAGAAATAGACATTTTTATATCTGTTTTACAAGTATATAATCTACGTGACAGAAAGGTTAAGTGATGTTTCTCAGACCATGATGCATTAGCGGTAGTAGTACACGTACAGTCCCAAAACATCCAACTGTCACCATGAAGATGACTCAGAAACCTTGACAAGTCTTGAGCTCAACATAAGATTGAAGCAGATATTTAGGATGCATCCTTACTCAGGATCCTACTCGTCTACCCTCAAGGACACCCATAAGTCCTGCTTGACTTTCATTCAACGCCAGCTGCCCTTATCAGAGGTACTTCCTTAACCTAAGTCTATATATGTCCCAGCAACTTGGGCCCCAGTCCAGTCACTTTATCCTACACCACGGTAGATATGTATTTACTCCAAGAAATTCAAGAAACTAGAACCACAGTAAATAACCGTTTCATATTCTGAAATATTCACATTACTGGTAAGTCAGCAAGTGTATGTATGTGCATGTTACATACATGTAATTGGTAACTTGCTGATTGCTACAGATCTGACACGAGTAATGAGAGGCAAAGCTTTGGCTAGAGGATACAAGTCTTATAAAAAAAGTCCAAATGACATTTAGGACCAAATCATAGAATTACGTATAAACACCAGACCTTATAGACATGCAGGGGTAGAAGGAATTTATGTTTTCAACAAGAAGTTGGGAAATTTCCATGTCTCTTTTGCCATACAAAAAGTACTTCCTACCCCCTTAGGCTGAAGGACATCAGGCCTTAAACCTCTCACTTGGACAGGCCTGAATATTTCCAGGCCTCTGCTTCAGACCAAAGAAGTTGTGGTAAATTCTGCATTTGGGAGAAAAGAACGGTTTTGTGTTGTTGTTTAATAGCCACTGAGAGCTGTGGAGTGTTAAGAACATACCCCAGGAAAGATGGATTAGTAGGAAGTGGCCAAAAGAGGCCATAAAATGTGCATTATAAATGCAATTCATCACATAACTGTGCAATTTGTCAAATGGATATTGTACCTTGCATAGTGTCTTTTGGGACAGAAGCAAAAGAAAAAGGCCTGGGAGATAACGGTTCTATTCCTGGCTCTGCTACTGGTTCTCTTTTTGACCTTGGAGAAGGCTTTTTTGCCAAAATATGTAGACTGTTTTCCACTTCTGTTACAGCACATCCAACTTCATTTTGGTTAGGGTCATAGTTGCACTTCTAAAGTCGCAGTGTCCTGAAACCAGAGAACTAGGAGATACTTGACACAGAAATCTGATTTTTTCAAGTGTCTTTTAGCCTAGGAGCTGAACCAACATGTCTTTATGCATAAAATAGGGAAGATAACGCTAACATCTTAGACGAGATTTCACAAGAATCAATCTAATATTCGCACATACGTGATTCAATAGGTATGGAAGTATTTCATCGTTCAACTAAAATGACCCTAAGATGATTGCTACTGAACAGCACAAAGCGGAACCTCATATAGGTGGTGCAACACTACGAAGTCATTGAAATCAATAACTGCCAGACATAACCCAGTCTGCTAAAACATAGCTACGCAGCCTGAACCAACTCTCCAGAACTGCTCTCTATCGGTCAACGGGTCGGATATTTCCTGCATATGAAATACCTTCTTAGCCATTAACCAGTGGGTTGGACTGCATCAACATCGAGCACATGATCCTTACCTATAAATCCTGGAAAAGGAAAATTTTTGTTGTGGCAACACAAGGAATAAAGCCTGTGGTGCTTCCCAAACTGGATGCACCTCAGTGGCTGCAGGAACAAGGACAGAGAAACCTCCTGGAAGCAGCTCTGCTGCTTTAAGGTGGTGTTGCCCTCCGCTGTTGCCCAGTGGTCTCCCAGCGCAGCCTCACCAGCTGCCCATAACAGCATTCCAGTCTGCTCCAGTACAACCTTCAGCACCTTCGCTCACTGTACCCACTCCCAGAGTAGGAAAGCACACGTTATATCTGCATGAAGGCACTAAGCTCTTTGACTGCTCCAGTTATACCTACAGTTGCTTCTTTGGTTATGCTCTGTCCGAACATATACTATTTTGGTCCCAGTTACCACAGTTGTTATCATCCATCTCTAACTTAGGCTACTTTTCTGAGGTACCAGTTGGGATGTCCCTTCAACTCGGCATTTGTGATAAGGACAAATACACCTGCATTAAGTACACTGAAAGGTCCTTTTGCATCTCGATAGAACCCATGGGGCAGCCTATGACCTGTCTGCCTCAACAGCGGTGAAGAAGCCAAGAATCACTAGTAGCATCCTCCCCTATGAAAGTCACTAATTTTCACAGGTGAGGAGGCTGCTGGACTGAGCTGGCCCACTGCATGCTTAGTGGACAGCTTGACCCAGGGCGTAACTAAGTTCATGTTCCACCTGCACCTATCCCTGTCTGCCGGCTACGTAGTCAAAGGTCTTTCTTTTTTCCCTCTGCAATAGAAACTTCAGGTCTACAGCAGAGTGCAGGCTTTCACTCCACATGAGCCAGCTGCTTTACGAACGGCAATTGCATGCAGGGGCTGCATATAAACCACTGCCGTTCCTCCACACAGCTCACTGGGATTTAAAAAAAAAAGAAATCTCAATTTTGTTGGGTTTAGGGTTTTTTTTTTTTTTGTGCGTGTGTTTGTTTTGGGTTTGGGTTTGGTTTTTTTTCCTCCTAAAAAGACAAAAATAAATTAAAAGTAATAAAAAAACCCGCTTCATTTTGTACAGTCACACGTGCACTGGATTTGGCTCATTTAGACACTGCATCTGAGCCAATTTAGACGTGACATCTGAGACAATTATACAACTCCCCCGAGTCTACAACAAAAAAAATCAAAGGCAAATATTTTTTTTTTCACAACATACCTAGTTTGCAGCTCATTTGAGCCCTTTAGAAAGTGTAAGATAACACCCCTGAATCGACGCTGCTGAAATCGGAAGCAAAGTTTCAATTAATATGATTACAAAAGAAAAATAAAGAGAGAAAATTAACAGGTCTGACATCACAGCCAAATTTTAGCATTGCTCAAACTGGTGTCAATCAATAATAAACGCGTAGAGTTACTCTAAATTAATGCAGATGGAAACTGAAAGTAGACAAAACCCATACTGACTGTAATGAAATTGCTTATTGATAGCGCTTCACTTACTGTCCAAATAAAAGCGGAGTATATGACCAAATTGTTTTATACACATTCCTCTCCTTTTAATTACACTGTAAGAGCAGCAATCGTTACCTCTTCTATCAGCTTACTTAGATTTATAATATGGCTTGCTCCCCACACTTAAGACAATATAACCTTACACCGAGGCAATATTATAGTGCCACATCCTGTATCCTAGCAACGGTTTAGGGCTTGCATTTGATGTCAAAATAACGGGTCCTGCTTAATCTCTTGTTTTTTTGAAGTAGGGGGTCAAACACTGAAATCTAGGAGTTGGGAAAAAAAATTACTGGAGAGCATTCTAGAAGCACACCTATGGGGTACATGCTTAGATACACATGTGCACACACTGATGTGTATGGGGAAACAGATAACCACACGTGTACACAAAATAGATGGTCTAGTTTTTGTCTTAAAATTGTTTAGACAGGAGTGAAAGCTGAGAAATGGAATGATGTATATCGCTTTCAAGATATCAGAGGCTTTTAACAATCTTCCTTCTGCTTTTATCAGTACCCTGTCTTCTATAAGTTAAAGAGGAAAAAACATCTGACTTACAGTCCCAGTTTTTCCCTCATCTAAATTTCATCCTATCACCATATTAAAAGAAAAAAAAAAATCCTGTCTCTAATTGCTTGTGCCTTTCCCATTCCCTTTAAAAGATTTGGTTAAAATATACTGATTAAGTGATCTATCTCCTTGTGACATTCACCAAGCTATGACACAGCTGAGACTTATCTGTATTTGACTACTTAAAACATTAACTGTGATGGAGAAATCCAAATGGTGTGGGTTGTAGCAGCACCAGGGATACATGGGGGTCACCAGCAATAGCAACCAAACAGAAGGACATTATCGAGTATCTCTGATTCAGTTCAGAGACTGGAAAGTACTTTGAAAGAGTAGGATTCAAGCCCGGGTGGTTGTCAGAGAGGCATATACGTACATATGTATGTACGCACGGGTGCGTATGCTACTTTTGCAGGAGAAAAGACGCAAGACTGAATCTACAGTTTCAAAGGCTGAGGAAAAGCGAAAAACCGACAGCCACGCTATTATCATCTTCCGCAGGTAATCCAATCCTCCTTTCTATATGCACAAGTTTGTAATTCTTGTTTTTAATGCCCCTGGGAACACTGCGAGCCAGGTGGGGGACTGGAGCATCAGCTGTCCCGCGAGCAACAAGTAAACAGGGCTTTGTCGAAGCAGCAGGTTTCTAAACACGGCTGTATTCAAACACGCCGGGCAGGCTCAGGGCTATTTGCTCTTCTTTGCCCCCGAGGCCTCGCCAGAACAGAAGAAACGAAGACTGTTTCAAATTGTGTTTCATTTTCTCTACGCATCAGTTAAAATTACACAGGGAAAAAAAAAAAAAAATCTTTCCTCTGGAAAACTTGTGGTGAGCATAGGAGGCAGCAGCAGGTTTTGTACAGCAGTGGCTGTTCAGCCAGCAGCTACGTTAACAAACCTTCAAACGCCCGCAGTACCACGGCTTTGCCTTCCCCTCGCTGCACCCCACTAATCCAGCCCCTCGGGAAGAGCCAGATAAAACAGGCAGCCCCTGGAGCATGTCCCCAACGTCAACTAACCCCAGCTCTGTGGGACCAGCTGAGCCAGAAGAAATTGGAGGAGCCGCACTTGGGTGCCTGGTACAAAGAGAGATCCGTAGCGCAAGAAGAAAAACACTGCTTGTAGGAGAGTGATTTCTTTTTGTTATCCACAATATTTTACTTCTAGCTGCAAACCCAGAGCTTGAAAGGATCCTCGCTAGCGCTGTTTATTTATTTAAACCAATTCTTGCAGTCCTCCTTCTCTCAACAATACCGAGGTAAAGAGTTTACAGGAGCGCGTTGTCCAGAGTTCAACTGTTTGCCGAGCGCTACGCTCCAGCTCTAAGGAAAGCCAGCATCCAGTCTGGGAGCCTTCCCCATCTTCCTGTCTTTAAGGAAACTCTTTACTGCGTGGGTACCCGCACACGGCAATTCACCTCTCTCTGCGATTGTCAGGGCAGTCATTCTCTGACATATTATTATCCCCTGAAGATGGTGCGTGGACAACCCTATCCCCTGCTAGGCTGTCCCAGTTTTATAAGCTGCAAATCTGGTCGGCTTACTCTCCGGGAGGAAAAGAAAAAGGAAAAAGAAAAAAAGAAAAAAAAAAGTTTAAAAACGACAGCTGCTGGTACACTGCTGCATTAATGCAGCCCCAGCAGAGGGAAGGCAGCGTCCCTCTTTTACTGCAGGTCCTTCCTTCCCCCTGCAGTGGCACCACCAGCACCAGTGAGGCACTGGGAGCCCTGCCATGGGCTTTACCGGGCAACACGACGGGGCCCAGCAGCAATTCTTCCAAAACTACTGCAGCAAATGGGAAGTAGGTTGGGAAGCAGAGTCAAGTCCCCGCGTGTCCCAGCTTCCCTCCCAGCCAACGCTGTTGCAACAAAGCGCTTTGAATTTAGGCAACACTTCAGTTTGTGCCGAGGAGCACTAACGATGAACGCAGCCTCACATGCCCGCCTGAACTGAGCTCAGCCTAAGCACGAACCCAAATACTGTCTTGAACTGAAATTCAAAATAACAGAAGAGATAGAAATGCAAAGCAAAGTTTCAATTAAAGTTTTTTTTCGTCTCTGGAGCTATGTGATCCAACACAGGTTGGCAGTAAACAAAAACCAAAAAAAAGAGGTGCTTACAATGCATTTTTCAGCTGGAACTGTGATCAAATCACCATTGTCATATGACCATGGGGCTTGCATACAAAAGGATTTGTGTGTGTGTATGTGTTCAAAAGAAAAATAAGTTTTAAAAAAAACCCAGCAATCCAAACCCACGCATCTTGCTTAGATACTCATTTTTGACACAGGAAAATTCCCTTCCCAGTTCCTGGCACGGGAGGCCAAATACTCCCCTTGAATCCACGTGCAACAGAAGACTTGAGAATTGGGGAACTAGATAGGTTTTCCATCCTGGTGTCATATAAGCTCATTTTACATCTCCATTAGACAGGCAAAATTAAAATGAGAGGCCGGTAAGGAGAAAACATGTCCGTTAAAAAACGGTCTGACACACAGGTAGAAGGCTTGCCTGCCAGCATCTAAACAGCTAGTTTGTCTAATCCCACAACACACACCTGCCTGAAGTAACCTGTCCCTTTTTTTTTTTTTCCCCTTACTTCTTTATTTTTAGCTGGGTTTATTTTTAATAAAGTAAAATAAATTTTACTGATCCTGCAACAAATCTATTCCAAATTTTGTTGGTTATTTGCCATTATCCACACAAAACACACTGAAGGGTTTCTCTTCCTTGACCAGACGAACAAAACTCTATAGATACATTGAGAGTATTCAAGAGGCGGTGAAAACTGAAATCTTTAAAGAAGAAACAACAGAGCAGCAAACTATGGGAATTTCAGGAAATCTCTTTTGACAAAATCAGTCTCAGCTGAGTCTCTGTACAGTAGAAACTGTCATTTTGATACATGCCTGCATTTTGCTTAGAACAAAGGGACAGAAATCTCCAGTTGCTACCACACTACAAAAAAATAACAGTTCAACAGCCTTAAAAAAAAAAAAAAAATTAAAGAAATCACAGGCTACTGTCAGATGACCAGCTTGATGGACGTTTCATTTCTTCAAGTTAACATTTACAGTAACAAAAGTATAATTGCATGTTGTGCTCATAGTAAGATCCCACATCATCCTCCTTGATCTGCTTCTTTCCCAAGAATTTTGTCCTTGTTTTCCAAATCAGCGTCCCACCATACGAAGCACACACCAACACCAGTGTATGGGACTCAGCAACTCACTGTACTGTAGCAGCTCATCAAGTAAAATTCAAGCTCACGTTTACGGCTTAAGTGATTACAAAAGAGACGAGTAATACGAGTTTGTTTTTCAAGTCTTTGGTTGTAGTTTATGCTACACCAGGAAATTGTGAGTTTTCAGAGTATTCCTTTCCTCTCGTATCATCCGAAGATAGCAGAGCACAGCCCCATTCGCATCCTTATCTACGACCGTCTGCTGACTTGGAATTTAAATGTCAAACCCAGAACACTGGTACCAAGTAACCTTCTAAAATGAAGTTAAATAGTGCATTTCAAAAAATATTATTCAAGATCAATTTCAGCATATCAGCTAAATCAAAAGGGTTAGAATTTTGGTCAAATTCAGATCGTTATTCAGATCATCACCAGCTGCTTCTCTAAAAGTGTCTCTGATCCAACTGGCACTGCAAATGTGAATGCAAATCTTACTAGCCTAGTCTTTCTTCTGAGGTTTTAGGCTCTTCTGCTTTTAGTCATAGCTGTAAAACCCACGAGAAGTCCCTTTCCCATTACGTTGCTGGTAAGATGCTGGCAGTGAAAAGATATGGAAAAATGCTACAGAATGTTAAAAAAAAAAAGTGTGGTTTTATTTCTTATCTAAGAACATAGATAACCATCAGCGAGCGGTAGATTGCTTAACTTCATTACACAAACACTTTTTATGTTTTGTTTGAGATTATTTGAAACGGATTATTGAAACCGACAGTCATGCTGACATTACTCCCTGCTAACACACTCTTACTGTAGCTACTCATTATAAGCAAAAATAGGAAAAAAAGCCTATGATAGTAATTTGTGACCTTAGGGGAGCCCAGGTGCAGAAAAAACATCATAAAAAATAACATGAATAATTTTTTTGCCAGTCTTTTCAAGGGAACGCATCTGTGTTGCATCAGCTACAGGTACCAGTCTATGAAACGTGGGGTAATGGTGAGCAATGCAAATATTCATGGGCATCTACTACAACTCTTTCCGTGAACTGCAAACTCCAGAATGCTAATTTCAATTGACGTGCAGACGTATAACTTATCTGGTGGCATTCGTTTTAATATTTATATACAACTATCACATTTTGTAAATGCTTAACAATGCAAATACTCAGCATCTGCCATTCCAAGTGTTCTCTGTCAGTAGAAGTTTTTAAAAGGTTTTGATCTCAACAAGCTGAACTGCTGAGCCTAGTAGTCTTGCATTTATGCCAGTGTAAATTAGCAGTAAGTCAATGGAGTTAAAATGGAGCAAAAAAAATGGTGCAAAAGCAGAATTAGATTCTGATATTCATATTTTAATTATCACAGAAATTAGACTTGAAACGCACTGCGGTAAAGTCAAGTAAAAATTCTATTGCTTGGTAAAATCAGTATTTATAAACAGAATGTAGTTAAGATTAATAACATTGACTTTGTTTCTTTAAACTATAATGCGAGTTGCTTGACCATTTGTAGCAGCTTTTTGTTTTACTTTTTAGGCCTTCTTCACATAGCTTAGCACTGAACTAAGCTGATACTTTTTAGATGTTTTCAAACAGGTTTCCAAAGTTGTGAAGAGCAACTAAGTACAGCCGTATGTAATGGCAAATTTTGGTTATTCAGTTCCAGAGACTCTGGAAGATACTTCACTGAGAATAACTTACGCTTAAAGTGCATCACTCAGCTTGGTTAACCTTAACACACATGCTTCAATTTGCCAGGTTCAAATATGAAGTATCAGCTGCTAAATAAGAGGCGAGCTCCTCTCGCTAGGGCAGGTAAGTAGCTCCTGAGGCGAACCCTTCAGTCAAGCGACGGACCAACTGGAAGAAGTTCGCCGTCTATTGGATCTAGGTTACCGTTCATTAGACATGGCTTGCTGCTTATCTGTGAACTCTCTGCAAGACAAGGCTTCATTTAATGTGTAGGCAGAACAACTAATTAGCAGCTTCCCCCCTCCCCCCGCCGCCGACTAATACAATTCCCTTCTACTTGCTCCATAAAGAAGATTCAGTGGAACACCTCTGTGAAAGCAGTGGAATTCCAGGTAGTTATGGTGACGAATTTCATTGTGAATGAGGATCAATGTCCCATACTACTTTGAATAGTAATTTCTTAATTCTTATTCAAATCCGGCCAGCAAGATAATATAACTTGAACTGAATTGGCCATGTGATCCTGATGGCATCCCATTAATGGGCTGTTCACTTAATTTATGTAATTTTAAAAAATTAAATAGTCATATTTTAAATCCCTACTGCAGTCCTTCAGATTGAAAGTACATGTTTAAAAGTTATAGTATCTTTATAAATCAGTATGTCTGCACTTCTTAGTTTGTTGACTGAACTTTCCCAAAGTTTTAATTCATCTTCTCTCATCTCTCTCTCCTGCCTGTGGGAACATTGTGAAATCCCAGCATCGAGCCATTTCATAGCCACTTAGTGGCCACGTTATGTGCCACAGGAAAAAACCCACATTTGTAAACTTTTATTTGAGTTGGCAAATAAACCAAGGTTTTCTATTTGTACAGAGAGCGCATAAAAATCCAGTTATAGGGACACTTTCACTGATGGTCGAAAGCCTGTCCGTAAGCAAAATGAACACGAAGGCAGTTATTAATAACAAAAACTTATGGGTCTAATTCTGCAAGATGCTGAGCCTCCTCCTCCAAGCCAACATGAGCCCAAGGTGCTCAGCACCTCCTGTACAGTATTTGGCAACTGTGGCCCAAAAGGCTCATTGCAGATACTCCATCGTGTCCCACGAGCGCAGGTGCCCCAGGAAGGACCAGCCAGGAGAGGGCGTGCCACCAGGAAAAGAAACGTTCCATCGATCTAGGGCTATTTATAAAGCTTGCACTAAACATTTAGAGCCAAGCCCTAACTTGGCTAGATGTCAAGGACCACACTGAAAAAAACCCTATACCCTCATTAAGAAAATGCATGAAGCACCGATTTCTATTTTTGGCCGCAGTTGTAAGCATCGCCAGGGTTACAGCTGCTTTATTGTGGTTTCTCAAGAATTTCCTTGATAAAAAAGGACAACAGAATTAGCTGAGCCTTTTGGAAATAGTCGCACAGTCCAGCTGTAAAACAATGTCAAGTAGCTGGCAAAAAACCAAAACAAAACCCCGTAATACAACAGTAGCTACACGTCTACCAGCAGCGGCACATTTGCCCTCTTAAGTTCTTTATTTGGAACTGGGAGAGGGAGGGGGTGGGAAGAGGGAAGCTTGAAATCTTATAAAGCCGCTGCCCAAACTGGTACAGAAACCTTTTTGGTGGTGGGCATGTCACGCTAACCTGCTAGAGGAGACGCTCTCTTCTAGTGAGACCTACCGGTGCTGCGTGCATAGACGTGTTACATGCACGTACAGATAAGGGACGTAGAAGGAAAGAGGGTCAATATTCTTTTCTTTCAGAGGGAAAGGCATTAGTGAACAGTGTATTAGGAGCAAGAACTGAAAAACAAAGTAGTAAAATCTTCAAAGTAATTAGTCTGCCTAATTTTATGCCAAAGAGTTACAGCCTGTGTCATTTGCTGGGCAAAGGCAGTCAAGGTACAGGACTTCGAGTCAAGAGGACTGGATTTATCAAAGACTTGGGCAAGCAGCTCTGGGCTTTTCCTAGAAGATGCCTGCCCGCTCCCCCAGTTTCTGCAGGAATCAGAGATGATCAATGGTTTGTACCTGCTGGAAAGACGAAGAGAGGGGGAGCTTTCACCTGTGTGTGTGTATGTGTGCACGCCCATTTCATGTCTGTAAGCAAGGAAGGGTCATCCATGGACTATTACATCCCTGGAGTTTTAGAATATTAAGTTAAATTATTACTGTAAAGAAAATGAAACATCCCGACAAGGACATTATATCACATTGCATATTAATTTCAGTGTTCATGTTTTTACACTATTCTTCCTGCATTTTTTGATTAGGAAAGAGAAGTTTCCTGCCCCTCCCTCAATTTAAATTTGGAAATGCTGACAAACATACTGAACAATTAGAGGACCTGGCTACATGGGAAAGTTACAAAGTGCACTAGTTATTTCTTATGACCTATCTTTCCAGGCAAAACTCACAAAAGAAATGGAAGAAAGCTTTTTGGCCAATGGAGAAAGTGAAGTAAGGTAGCTCACCACGGACTATGTACTAATCCTGCACATTGGGAGCCAGTACCTGTTTAATTTCAGACTAAGTTTCCACACAAAACTTTAATACTCCTTCACAAGTCAAATTCTCTCATACAACCGCACTCTTCATCGATATACTAAGAAAGATTACCATTGTATATAAGCACAACTATCAATCCCAGAATTATTTCACCTGGGACCTTTCCCATCCCTGCCTGTTTGACTTACCTATAAGGTGTCAGTTGTTAGACTGAACACCATGAGTGGTGAGAAACACCTTTAGCTATAGAGCGAGTGACACAATCAAGACCAAACCAGGTTAGCTACTATGCCCCTGGCAGTCTAAGCATTGAATCATAAAAGTCTTCTCTTAGACCAAGTGGTAACCTAATATCTGTATTTAAAAAAAAAAAAAAAAAAATCCCACACAGAAACAATGGATTCATTTGTCATGTACAAGTAGAGAAAACAGGGCGCTCGGCTGGAACCCGGAAGACATGAATTACGGGTAATATTTTCAAAATTGTCTAAGGTCTAGATAATTAAATTAACTCAGGCATAGCTCACTCAACATCATGGTGCCTGGATTTCTTTTAAACTTGAGTTCAAGGTCAATGTTGAGCACTACATGAAAATCCTTAACATCCTGTATTTTAAGAACCAAAATACCATTTGGAGGCGATAGTGAACATCTCTGAAGACCAACAAGGCCAAAGTTAGGCATGTAGGTGTGTTTGCTCTATAACCTATGCTAACAGTGACGAAAGAGGACCATATGAAGCACACATTGGGCTTGCCTCCTGGAGAGGTCTATTTCAATACATAACCTGTGCAGGGAGGCTGGAATACTCATCCCACAAATCTCTGCTTTTCTTCGTAACTACACTTCTGAGAGAGACCAGAGTCAAGCCCTTAGGAGCTAAGTTCCCCAGCAGCAAGGCACTTCAGAAAAATTTCTTGGTTTTCACCTTAGTGCTTTCGCTGATTTTATGTTTGTCAAACCATGTCATTCTGCACATCCAATGCCCTGCCTGTTGGTCTCGTCTTTTCTGTTTAGAGTGTAAATCCTCCTAGGCTGGAGACCATGTGTCAACTGTTTACCTCTCCCCTTGCAGAAGTCAGCATGTGCTTGCCCATCTCAACTCAACATTAGCACTCGTAGTGAATCGGCTTGGGATAAGAATGCGATAGCACACCGGGGTCTGCCATTGTTACAGAGCTCGGTGTTCTGCTGCCTGGGGGTTTTCATTTTCCTCAGTTAAGAGCAGTATTTGTACAGACACGAGCATATATAGGAGATCATGTCTATCTTTGGATTCTGCAGAAATGTTCTTCACCGAGTTCCCAGTAGCCAAGTTAACTCTTTCCCCAGAAAGAATATGCAGCATCCCAAACATCAAGTGAGTGAATGGAAAGCCAGAAATAGAGCTCTGTAGATCAATAGATTTGACTGAGAAAGCGTTTGCATTCTCAGGGGTAGAGATCATTGTGTTTCTAAGTGGATCAGAGATATGATCCTTGGCTGCTGTGAATGGAATGGAAACTGGATGCCATCAGCGGGAGATACGAGTGCTGATGCGGTGAGGTAATGTGGTAAGGAATAGCAGAGTGGAAGGAATGCAGTGCCACTGCCCTGAGGAATCTTAAAATTAGCTCAATCTGGTATTCAAACGCTGGGTGAGGGGGGAAAAAAAGGAGAAGAAAATAAAAGCACAGCATTTTTACATGACAATAATTTCTGAAAGGAGGAAAGGTGTCACTCATCAATTCTCTGGACAATCAGCTTGAGTTGCACATAGTATTTAGAGCCTATCCTCCCCTTATGAATATAACAAGTAGGTGACTGCCAACCTCTTGCCATCCTGGGGGTCAAAATACCAGCTCCTCACACTGAGACATCTCCAGTGGGGATGGCACGTGTGGACCAGGCAGCCCAGGAGGTCAAACTGGGATGTCTGACCATTGTGCCCAGGAACCACTGCACGCAGAAGGCCACCAAGCATGGGAAATGCCACCACGCATGGGGCATGCCTTGTGAGCCATCTCTTTTGAACAGTGGCTGACTACACTATCAATCAAGACCCACGAGGTAGCTCACAAGTGGCAACTCGCTACAAACCTGCCACTGACCTTGCCAGAGCCACAACCCTGGGAAGGAAAGGTTGAGCTGAAAAATGATGGGTTATTTCCACCAAAACACAAACTAAATTCAACCTCAAATGGATGATACTTTTACAAGTAAATCTCAAAAGAAAGGTTGAGTTTCTCTGTAGCTTCTGTACACTTAATATCAGGAGCCGTATCTGCTTTGAATAATATCAGTGGTCTCGCATTTGTCTCTGATGAGAGTGGGGTTAGCCTGAAAATTAATATATTAAGTCTATTCGAGATGTCGCTACTTTTGTGGGGTTCTTATGGCATTGATTGTCTCCTCTCTAAAGTCAAGATGCTACCGTTTGGTTTATGCAGAGAAGGCAGTTGGCTTTTCTTTCTTCCACATGAAAGATAATACAGCTGTGATACACAATGGTTATTAACCTTTCACAATAATTTGTATTATTGTCAGGAATGCAGAGGATAAAGCATAACTCCAAGCCTACCTCAGGGTTTCATTTCATGGGCTAGAGGCAGGAACTGCGAATAAAATATTCACGTTGCTGCCTTTATTTTGAAACTGTGTACTATAATGCTTGTAATTATGACTACCCTAATTTTCTCCTACTCAAAATTACAGGGTATTCCTTACCCCTTCTGCAACTTAAAAATGCCATAGCCATAGGACAGTCAGAACCCGCTGGCAGGCAATCAAACTCTCAAGAGAATTAAACGCACACACACCACAGCTGCTTTTATGCCGCCTGCTGTCCCAGCAAAAAAGTTAAGGACTGCAAGTCCAAGTGAAGATGGGATCTGACCGGAGAGCCAACATGCAGATTTTACTATTAATGGTTACTTTGGTACCTATTCCAAGGTCTCACTGTGGACACTGAATTGTGTTTTACACCTTTAGAAGCATTACATTAAAATTTCCATCAAACGGGGGAGAGGGGGGAAGAGAGAAAAGGAAAAATAAAACCTTATTAGGCACAATTCTCTGTGAGTGATATCTGCTTGGCACAGAGCAGACTGGGTCATGTCAAGGAGATGGGGATGCACCATCCTTATGCCAACCCCAAATTCTCTATATCAGCACTTCTAAATTCTGCTGCTGTTCTACCAATTGCAGGCCTTGGGCAAGCAGAAAAGGCAGAAGTAAAATAAAGCTCTGTCATGTCATCTCTCTGCATCACACACCCCTCAGCAGAAGCACAGAGGCAGAGGTGCAGGTCACGAATTAAGTAAAATAAAAAGGAGAAAAATTCTCATTGTTGCTCCCAAAGGAGCTTCTCTTTTATAGGGAAAAAAACCTTGCCAGGACTTTGCAATCAGATGATAGCACCCCCTGCATTGTTCGAGCACTGTCAAGGGGCATTATACTCAGAAGATAATCCGGCCCTTGAACTCCCCAGGTACTGGTTTTAAATACCTCTGATGAGATCCAACTGCATCCTATCTGGGTATGCCTCAAACATCCAGCATCACATTTGGTTATGTCACAAAAATACTAGCTAGGAAGAAAGAGATAATGAAGAATGATTTTAGTCTTTTATTTGAGCAAAAGCTAAACATATGGATCCTGGCACAAAAAGTATGGAATCTGTGATAAAACATATGGATATCCATATGGAAAAAAAAAAAAAAAAAAAAAAAAAAAAAAA